>JAJLUJ010000042.1:46821-74491 GCA_030564235.1 Blastobotrys elegans
CGTGATGTGGTCGTATGTAATGCGTGAACCAGGCTTAGCGAAAAAAAAAAAAAAAAAAAAAAAAAAATTCTTAGTGATGGTTATTAATTCTTTGGGATCAAAAACTCACGGAAGCGTCGGCATCTTATTCTTCCGCATCTTCCGGGCCGACAAAATCCAATGCACTTCAGCTCAGCTCAGCTCAGCGCTCTCAATTGTTCCATATGGCTGCACCGCGATGATGATGATGCTATTTTTGGAATGTACATGTATTAAATTGGGCCCACCGGTTGACTGATTCCAATGGTTTAAATTGATTATAATCATCATGCCGAGCTGTTGACCACGCGTCACGGCAACAAATAGGGCCGGCTTGTATATATATAACTTACCACATATGATATCAGCTGCCTAGGCTAAGGGATATCTATATAATTGTTTTATCGGCGACGTGAAACAGTGGATCAGTTACCAAATTCGCCGTAAGGTTGAAAAGGCTGAGGGATGATCGTTTTTTTTTTATATTAATAATTTAAATCGTATGGATCTGCTGGAAGGGCCTGGACCGTCCAATGTTTCAAAGTCTATATAACCTTAGCATGCCAGAATGGTCATCCCGTACGGGTATTGCTCCAATCGCCAACAGTTTGACAGCCAATATCGCCAGATTCAGACAATAAACAGGGGGTGTAAAATGTGTAAAATCATACCATCAACCTCGCTGGGGGAATCTCCACCCACACTATGGTCTTGAATGCATATGTGTATAGTTTTGGAGGTGAAATAATTTCTTCATTCCACATTTGGGATGATCAGCTTTGCCGTTCACCATTGTCGTTCTGGTCCGGACCGGCATGCACGAATGAACATAATCACGACTTTGTAAGCAATAAAGTAGTAGAAGAATTTGTTGAGTTTACCACGCGAATAAAAACCGTGAGTGTCGTACGTTTAAAAGGGATGAGTGCTGCAGCCTGAGCCTTATAGATATATATATATATATGGTGTTTACATAATACGCCCAGCACAAAACACTAGCTATGGTAACCAAAGCAACTTAGCCACATCACTCAAGATCCAATTAAAACGCGTTCGTTTTCTATTAGCTATCAGTAATCAATCTTAGACCCCCTGAAATCGACAAGTTTGGTGATATTCGCTAAGAATTGCAGAAATGAGCGCTATATAGATATCGGCTTGTAAGGCCTAGGCTATAGCTTAAAGTCTACGCGTGCATGCCCACCTTGCATGCAAACCTCGCAAGTGGGGTTCCAGGCGATATCGATCAATTGAGATACGTCGACTATAGATCTATTAATCCGATGTATCAATTGGAAGGTCTACCCGTGGGGGGATGCAACTTGCTGACCTGACTGGAATACCAAAACAGGTTTTCACCACGTGCTACCGGGGTTACCCTGTACGAAATATTAAGTTCGTGATATATCGACCCTCGTATAGCCCCTCTATTTTTTTTCTAAATTTCTTCATATAAGCTTAGGGCTTAAGGTCTTCAGAATTATTGCGATTTAATTAATGATGGCTCACCCCATCAAAGGTGGGGGGGGGGGGGGGGGGGGAACACATGTGAAGTGGGCGGATGTAAAACAGGTTCGTTCATCTCCGAGGGGCGAGCGAGCTTACAACAAAGCCACACAGCGATCTTGGACCTCCGAATTTAAAATATCCAGTATACATCAGATACGTGCAATTAATTTGCAAAGTGCCGGCCGGCAGCGTTTATAATCGAATCAAATTTAATCAATTGAAAATACCAAGACTTGGGTAAGGCAAGGCACATGTCTTTTATCAAGATTCCACGTTGCCACCACGTACGCAAGCTTCTAAGATCTATAGTTCAACTGGCCATAGGTCCACTTACCGTGTAACTTACAATCTAGACCTCGAGTTTGGCCGGTACATTTATAAACAAAATGCGGATGTAGGTTATATCCCGGTGCACCGTGGCCAATGAGTCGACGTCGGGTTTTAGATCCCTTTCCATATCCAGACCCACTAATGTACCTGTGATGGTCATGCATGGAGTATCAATTAACGGTCAATCCGATGTTGACAACCAACTGTTGCGCTGTGTATAAGGCTTACGTATACCCTACTTACGGAGGTCGAGGGAAGAGCCATGGATCGCTCTTAGATGATCGCCTGAATAGTGATACAAAATCGAAACAGATAACAAAACTTCCAAGCGTTATCTTGTATGAGTGAATTCCCTTAAACACTAAAGTAGGTCGAAACAGGTGCTACTTTAAAAGAATTCGGATGTTACAGTGTTCATAATGTTTCAGTGGATATTGGAAGCCGCCTTGCAGTTTTCGCCGAATAGCCGGGAAGCTTATACCTACCACCTTCTAACTGTACTATGTATATCTGACTACGTACAGGATTATATACAAGCTTAGTACTAGGAGCTAGTTGTATATTGACATCCCGCGCCAAACCCACTCTGCGGTCATCTCTCAAGATCAAACTTGGAAACTTGTCTTGCACTGGAATGTCAATATTATCTATCACAACAGGCTTAAAGATTAAAAGATGAAAAAAAAAAAAAAAAAAAAAAAAAAAAAAAAAAAAAAAGGAAATAACAAAGACGGTCTCATAAAACAGCGCTCTAGACCATATTCGGGACCACCCCTCACTTTGCGCCTGGATGGGCGGCCGGCGCCAGCTCATCTACGTACGCATGTATATATATATATGGCCTCATGCATGGGCTGGCATAGCTAGTTAGCGCGCTGGATGAGTGCGTATTAATATAATACAGACGTCCCATCCCACCGTTGTGTGTGTATACATATTTCCATTTTCTCTTTTTATTTCAAAATCTTTTCTTCTTGACCATCACTTTATATTTCCTGTTCAGATACTTACCTTACGCGGTTGGTAAAAAAAAAAAACGACAAAACGGAGACCAGATCAGGTAAGTTTTTTAGGCGAGACCCGCACGCTTTTGGGCAAGGCTTGCAGTTTTTGTCTCTAGCGCTAGCCACTTTAATCGGCCGGAGAAGAGGCTAACCGTTTTTCTATAGTGGGATTTTTTTTTTTTTGAACAAGCGACCTTTTTTTTTGTTTTTTGAAACGTTTGAAACACTTTTTCTAGGGAAAATTTTAAAAAAGGCTGGCGCTGCGAAATTTAATATCGCTCCCAAAAAGAAATAATTAAACTTTCAGACAAGCACTTTTTCTATCTTTCTTTCTTTCTTTATTTCTCTTTTCGCTTATTCCGAAAACTTTAATAAAGACAACTATGAACGCTGAATCGAGAGCGGCGGTTGATGAACGACCTGCAGCAGCAGCAGCAACAACAACAACAACAACAACAACAACAACAACAACAGCGAGTAGTAGTAGTAATGCCGACGCAAATAGTAACGACATGCCAGCGCCACCAGCTAAGCGCCGCAAGTCCAAGAAGGCGGATGGTGACGGAGGCAGTAAAAAGAAGGCCAAGAACGATAATAGCGGCAACAACGCACCAAACCGATCGGTTATCGGCGTGACGAGATCAATATCGGCTTGTCAGCGATGCAGATCAAGAAAGACCAGATGCGATCAAAAGTTTCCATCTTGCACGTCATGTTTGAAAGCTGGTGTGGAATGTGTTGGTATCGATGCCGCTACTGGGCGAGAGATCCCTCGGTCTTATGTATCACATCTAGAAGATCGGGTGGCGTTTTTGGAAGGCCAGTTACAAACGAACGGGATAGAGTATGACGAAAAAGCACAACAAGATTCGGAGACGGCGGCTAGTAAGAACCCAAAAAAGCGCGAGGAAGCCGCAGCCCCAGGAGGATCGACAGCAGCCCCAGCATCTAAAGTTATGAACCTTATGACAACAGTCAAGATGGTCAATGACCGACCAACAAAACAAAAGCTGGGAACATTTTTGGGCCAATCGTCTGGGTTGTCATTCGCTCGGATCCTATTCACAGCAGTCAAGCAGCAACAGCAGCGACAACAGAGCTTGTCGAGTGCCAAAACTTCAATAAGCTCGCAAGTTGGGATTACCAGTGCAAAGAATCAAAAACAGCAGCAGCAGCAACAACAAAATCAACAACAAAATCAACAGCAGCAGCAGCAGCAGCAGCAGCAGCAACAACAACAACAACGACAACAACAACAACCTCCGCCGCCACCACCACCAGAGCCAAAGACGAAACCAGCAAGACTACCGACTAAAGAAGTCGCAGAATCGCTGATATCAACGTATTTCTCACAGGCCAATGCACAAATGCCAGTGATGCACCGAGAAGAGTTTTTGACAAACTACTTTGAACCAATCTACGGCAAGTTATCAGCCAAGGTTTCGCTTGCTAGCGATTATACTACAATCAACGCGGAAACTACAGACGAAAAGGACATGGACTCGTATTACTTCAAGTACTGTTACAATGTCCCCGAGCCGAAAGAAAGCGACCTCTCCACGCTAGGCAAGCCAAACGCTTGTCTGTATTTCCTTAACATGGTGTTTGGTATCGCCACGTCGATCCATCAGCAGCAATACCCGGCCCACATCTCCGAGTCTTACCGAATGGCCGCGGCCCATCATTTTGATGCCGTGTTTGCGTCAACAAACCGGCTAGAATCGTTGCAAGGTCTGCTTCTGTTGGCTGTGTATAGTATTATGAGACCAGCCACTCCAGGTATTTGGTACGTGCTGGGCAGCTGCCTACGGTTATGCATTGATCTGGGCTTGCATTATGAAGGCGGGCTCAAGTCGTGGTCAAACCATCACAACAATCATGGCAGTGAGCAGCATGCAAATGGCGGGGGTATGGAATTCGATGCGGCAACGCTGGATATGCGACGTCGGTTGTTTTGGTGTACTTATGCGATAGATCGGCAAGTGTGTGTCTATCTTGGACGGCCGTTTGGTATCGCTGATGAATCAGTCAAGGTAGCTTTCCCAAGTGAACTGGACGATGCATTGATCAACCGTGATGCTGCTGAGAAACAAGTGAGCGACTTTTCCAAAGAAAGCAGCACCTCGCCATCTTACAAGGCAGTGTCACTATCATTTTTCAAGATGCGACAGATCCAGTCTGAGATTCAGCGTGTCTTGTACGATTGTGCAGAACTACCACGCCGATTCAAGAGCATGAACGAGTGGAAACAGGCCATGGCGCGTAAACTGGAGGATTGGCACGACCAATGTCCCAAATCCAATCGCAAAATGAACTGTAATTTTAACGTGGCGTTTTTTGAGTTAAACTACCACCAAACTCGGTTGTTGCTGTATGGGTTGTCGCCAGGCAACACCATCCCCACCGTCGAGTCATACTTGATAATTGCCGATGCCGGTGAAAAGGTGATTAAGAAATACCACGAGCTGCATCGAAAACGCAACATCAATTACACGTGGGTCGCGGTTCACAACCTATTTATGGCTGGTACCTCCTATCTATACGCGCTATACCACTCGCCAGAAGTGAGAGCAGGGACTAGTCTGGAAGAGATTGATTTTAATACGCTGGCTTGTATTCACGTGTTGAGCTCAATGACGGATCGGTGCGACGCCGCAGCTGGGTGCCGAGACTCGTTTGAACTGCTAACTGCGGCCATCATGAAGCTGTGCTATAATGAAAAGGCAGGTATTGTGATGAACTTTAATAACAAACCCGAACCCGAACCCGCCTCCGCTGCTGCTGCTGTTAACAATAATACGCCAGCCGCTGCCTCGTTCTCGGGTGGTATAAACACTCCACAAGGAAATTCACCGTTTAGCATCGCCGCCGCACGCCGCCAGTCTGTTAAGCAAGAATTGAGAAATACCGACGAAATGGACGGTATTGAGCCGCCGCCAGGTAGTGACATGAACTGGCCAATGCCAGACGATTTAGAGCTGTTTTTCCAAGAAGCTGCACAGCTGGAGGGTATCTCGCCAGACTCTATGCGGACTAATGGCGCCGGCACAAGCCAATCGCCAGAAACCTCGTCCACTTGGTACTCCCCACATCCATCTAGTGAACATGAAGGTGGTGATGCTATGGTTATTGAACAGGACCGGTCATCATCAGCCCACTTGCACCCTCACCACCATCATCATCAACAACAACAACAACAACAACAGCATCATCACCATCAGCAGCAACAACACCATCATATGCCACCACAAGGTCGAAACGACCAACAACGGATTTATGATTTGATAAATGAGGTGCCTTTAGCGCCAATCTGGGACCAGTTCTTTGCCACTGGTGGACAGCCAGGTGGCGGTCCGCCTGCCGGGAATGGCTCCGGTAATACTAACCCGTCGACTCCAATGTCGGACATACTTGGCCAACGAGGTTGGCATCAATAAATTAGTTATTTTTTTTTTTTTTTTAAACTATTTTAACGTGAATATAATGTGTTAAGATAGATTTCCGACTTTTGTACCAGAATTCGCAAAAAGTTGTCGTCTTCAAATGTACTGGCATCTCGTTGGCATGATCTGATCGTTACTGCACGGAAGTTGCCACGACTGGTCCAGAACCCTTCCACCTCCGCAATGACGTTTGACAAGACCAAACATTCGTTGTCAATCAAGTCTATCGACGTGAGCTCGCTGGTATCGATATACAGTGTGGTAGCCGAACGGGATCGTTCCAACCCACGTAACTCGTCTAGCGTGATCTCGCCGTATGATACATGCCGCGATGTGTCGGATATCACTCCATACACCTTGATAAAGTCGGATACCATTTCAGTCGTATGCCCAGGGACACAAGGTGTACGCGTAGCTAGCTGCGTCACCGTTGTGAGAATTGGCATTTGATTTGGGAAAGGGAGGGGAAGAAGAAAAAAAATTTAAATTAAATGTCCGATATATATATATAAGAAGGGCTAGTTTTCTATACAGAAATCTTTGGATATTGTCCACCGGATCGAGCCAGTTGTTTTTGGCGACGATGCGCTTCCATAACCAGCTTCTTGGATGGCTTCACTATACGGCGGTTATACCCTTCTTCTGTCAAATCACCGCCGTATTTCAGATCCAGTTGCAGTAAAAAACACATCAACGCACTGGTCCCTTTGAAATCTGTAATGTCCCCATTACCAGCCATGTCTTGATTCTCATTGAGATCTTCAGTAGCCAGTTGCGGCAGCGGAGGAGGGTGAGAAGATGTGGGGATTGGTTGATCACGACTAGACAGAAATTTTCGGTAAATACTGCAGTCTTTTATAGCATATCGACCAGGCAGCCCCAAAAAGTTGGCTAGAGAAAACACTGCCGAGCTTGGCTTGACATAGTACAAATGGCAGGCGCAAATCTCCAAAATGTCTGGGTTTATCGGGTCTGGTCGTTTTCGACGCTTACCAAACAAATGCATGGCGTCGACATGATATGCTTCTGGATCGTCTAGAATCATGTAAAAGTTTTTCAAAAACTGTTTCAAGTCGGGTAACGACGTTAGAGTGTGTGAATGCCGAGCCATTGCCAAGTTGCAAAGGATGGAGTAACACAATGAGTAATGATTAGTACCGCAGGGGAATTCGCTGATTTCGAGCCGGTCCCCATCAATATCCAGGCTGTTCCCGCTAGGCAGCCCGCCAAACACTGTATGAAAATAGTTTAGTACTCGTGTAGAGCTTGCCCAGTGACCGACTTGCCCTATGGCCAGCTTGACTTGGGCGATTTGGCTCTCGTCCTCGCTGCCCGTGCATTCGGTCAGCGTGTACAGCTTTCCCCGGAGCGTTGAAGGAACATGCAGATTAAACCTCCACACATTCATCTTCATCTCCATCAATATCTCAAACGCATTATTATTCGCCCGCCTTTGATAGCACCTCATGGCCTCTTTAAACAGTTTTTTCTCCTTCGTTGATGATATCGCAGTTGGTGAATCTGTCATGAATGTGCATGGCGAGTCCTCGTACAGCTTTTCCCGCACAATCGTGCCCGTCACAGTCACCAAATGCTGCCACAGGTTCACGTTGAAACTGCGTATATGTTTAAAATGTTGTGATGCCCATGCTATTGCATTGTCGAACCGTTTATCTTCGTCATTTAGTACGGGCAGGTTATTTTCCGGTGTGTCGGCCATATCTGCCATGTGGTCATCGTAGTTGATCTCTATGCGTGACGACACGCTTGTGTATTGATACTCCTCGACTCGTGCCATTATTAAATGTGCAAACGATTTCTCCGCGCCGCTGAACGACATGGCTGGCGACGACGGCATTATTTTATAGTGACAAAAAAGTGAAAATGGATTTTATTAAAAATTTGTGTTGGTGAAAAAAATCACTTCTGCTTGGGAACGGTAAACTTACTTTGCTGGATAAAAATGGTTTTTTGTCCGCTCTAAAACCTTGACTGGGTCTCCTACTCGAACTACAAACCCGGTTTGATCATTGACTAGGTTCATGCCAAAGCAGGGACCATACTTTGAACCGGGGTCGATCCGTCGATAAGACATCATGGTCTTTAAAGGTTCGTTGCTCGGCTCAAACTGTCCCTTGTCGAGGTTGACGGTGGTGACTCGGCATCGTACATTTCGACAAGGCACATACCAAGTATTCTCGCCAATTTTCACTCGCAGCCACTCGTCTTCATCCCACGGTTTGGCGGTATCCGCAATAACCATATTTGGACGGAAATTCCGCGACTCAATCACCACTTCCCCTTCGGTTTTGGTCTCCACACGGTCCCGTAGATCTTGCAGCGATTTCTCGGAGATCAAGTTACCAGGGAAATAGTCTTGGAAGCTGGAATTGGTTTCGCCTCGAGCAACGGCGCCTTGTGGCACGCCCTTGGTCACTGAACGCCGGTTGTCAGCCGCGACAATCGTGGTGGTCCCGGCAATTGCTTTTTTGTCTTCACTCCGCACGATATCAAAGAATTTGCCAATCTCGGGATAGTGTTCGCCTAGGTTGACCGATTCGGGGGTTTCTCCCCAGATCCAGGCGTTGACTCGCGATGCTTCGTCTCGTACGTGTTGTGGGAGTTCAAGTGGCAACCGCAGCTCGGCTTCTCCAGGCGGGTATCTCAGCACAAGCTCGTTGTTCTCTTTGTCGATTTCAGGCTCAATAAGCGCGAATTGGGGAATCTCGCGTTGGGTTAGGAACCGGAACGCTTTGGGGTCGTCTGTATTTTTACGGTCTGGTTCAGCTATCATCAAATAGCGATCAAATTTGAACCCCCATTCGTCCACTTGGCATTCTTGAAGCTCAATACCCCGTAGAGATTTGACGGGGTGGATGAAAATTTGTTTCACGTATGAGTCGGGTTCCGGCTCGGAGGAGATAAAGCTGGATAGATAAGATAGCATTGGTTAGTAGTGAATGTCAGTGCAGCATCTATATCCCTCTCAATTGAACAACCTGATGGTGTATTATTTGGAATAAAGTGTATTAGATACTAGAAACTAGACTGAGGTGTTCCCGTCAACGAGTTTTTCTGATGAACGTGAGGAGGGAAAGATTACTCGGAATTACGTATCGGGGTCGCGGGGTACAGTCAAGCGCTTGTTTTGCAGACAGAAAAGTTTTGGGTTGCGCTATGCGTGCCTCCCACCAGTGAGTCATACTTCTGTAGGTTACACTTATGGATCATGATGGTTAAAGGGTGTTTCTTCGCTATAGCAGTCTTAAGACATGCGCGTGTTTCACCCATCCCATGGTGATAATTATTAATATAAAAGAATGCAAATTATTAAAAGTCCGCGACTGTTTGAAGGTATTTAGAATAAGTTAAGAAAGGTGTATTACTGGCTTCCTTTTAGAAAAACAAGGTAACACAACCGGCAATGGCAATCAAGGCTATAGATAATGACATCTGAGAAGCGGCGCCTTGCATTATGGTGTCTTCACAAGAGCCAGCACCTTCAGTGTCGCATGATGGCTCAGTTTGTGGAGGAGCTTGTTCAGCCGGGCTCTCAGGCTGTTGAAGTGAGGAGGATTCGACCGGGTGGTTTGAAGTGTGTGGTGGTTGTTCTGACTCGCTCAGACCGTCTGAACCAGAGTTAGATGAATTCGAAGCAGGAACGTCGGTTAGGACGGGAAGGTGCGGTGTAGCAACTGACTTGGTTTCAGATGGTTTCGGCTGTTCTTCAGACTGAGATGGGGGTGGTAATAGTGGCTGTTCTTGGGCCGTGGAAGTCTGTTCAGGAGAGGATGGTGGTTGGGTGGTGATACTCAGGGCTGAACGTGATAATGATGATGAAACAGACTTTGTTTCTGATTCTGGAGCAGCAGTCTTGACAATGGTGGATTTTTCAACGCATTCCTTGTCGTTACAGACGGTAGAGTACTCGGTGACAGCCCCGGTGGTGGTTGCCAAAGCTTGCTGTTGGTCTTCTGGGTGTAGTGGCATGCCTATTGGAATTGGAGTGATTTCTGCCATCGCCGAAGACAAGATACAGTTTGGATAACACGCAGTGTTTAGTTGGACAGAAGCTTGCACTTGGATATCAACAGACGGCTCGATTTCACAGGAAGTGGTTTCCGCAGCGGCGATGGAAGCAGCAGTAGCAGTGAAGATGGCAGTAGAATATCTCATTGTAATAAAAGAGAGGATTGTTCACTGTTTTGAAAGAATGTGAAATTGTTGTGTTATTCAAAAAATCTGAAGGGAATGGTAGCCTGTATTTATAGTTTGTTTTGACGTCCTCGGTTATGCATAACATTCTGTAAAGTGATTGTAACATTTGCAATTTTGCGATCGGAGGGTACCTTTATTTCGAAGATCTTGCATATGATCGTCGCTTCGAACACGCACGCGATGAACCAGATCCGGATCCACATTTTTCATCCGGATCGTTTATAAACTTATTAAAAGCCGATCGGAGTGAAATCTCGAGATACCCGCGCAGACCGGTATGCGACCGGTACATGTTTCTGTTCTTGTGAGTTCTGGCCATCGGTGGTTGCTACGCGTACGACAATGAGATGCACGTATGCGCGCACTGTTCTTCGATCGATGCGCGGCTCAATTCCGTGCATGATGCATATTATATAAGAATATATATATGGCCATATGGCGATCGGATGCCAGATTCCTCTGGTTGTTGTCGGCAAAAATTCGCGAGCCTCGCGATAACTTGTATCGAAAGGCGTAGAATAGAAATGCCTCACTCACATGTCTCTACTGTATACCATGTCTACATTAACGACGACGCTAATAATAGCATATTCACCTATGTATACCTTGAATTTGAATAATAATAAAATTTTTATGGCAAACCCTTTGCGTAGAAATGCTGATCGGTTCTTTCTAGGACCTTGAAGGGATCCCCAACCTTGACTATAATCCCAGACGCATCATTGACTAGGTTCATACCAAAACAAGGCGAATACTTTTTACCTGCGTCGATGCGCCGAAACTTCATCATGGTATTTAACGGTTCTTTAGACTCTTGGAATTCGCCATTTGAGATGTTAACGGTAGTAACTCGGCACCTCACATTTCGGCACGCTACAAACCACGTATTGTCGCCGATCTGAACACGTCTCCAATCGTCTTCGTCCCATGCCTTGGCGGTATTAGCAATCACCATATTAGTCCGGAAGTTCCGCGGGGTGATGACAACCTCGCCGTTAGTCGACTCTTCCACTCGTTCTTGTAAATCTTTAAGCGAATTTTCGTTGATCAAGTTACCAGGGAAGTAGTCTTGAAAGTTTGACGATGCCACTCCCCGTTTAACGGCGCCGTCTGGGATGCCGATATCGACGTTGCGCCGTTTATCTACCCCCACAATTGTAGTTTTGCCATCATCAGTACCTCGAACCAAGTCGAAAAACTCGCCAATTTCCAGGTACGAAGGGCCTAGGTTGACTGATTCTTGATCCCAGCCCCAAATATGTGCGTAAACTCGCGAATTTTTGTCGTCTTTTAATGAATCCGGAACTTGTAACGGGATACGTAGTTCGGCCTCTTTGGGCGGGTACAATAACACCAGCTCATTCTTTTTTTCGTCAATTTGTGGTATAATCATGGTAAACTGAGGCACCTCTCGCTGTGTAAGAAATCTAAACGCAGTTAGGTCGCCTGGTTTCCTCTCATTTGGTTCACAAACCATGTACTCGCGGTCGTATTGGAACCCCGAATCTGTAACCAGGCTCTCTCGTACCTCAACACCACCAAGACTTTTTACCGGGTGGATGAAAATCTGCTTGACGTACGAGTTTGGCCTCGCACCGACCATATTGCTGAGATATGATAGCATTGTTGTTTTTACAGTTTTTAAGCTTTGTCTGTTTTTATGGCGGAGTGACTGTTGGTGAAGTAAAAGGGTTATTTTCAATCACCTTAGTTGTCGGGAAGGGGAAGCCCCGCCGGCCGCCGCCTGACTTTTTTTCCCGCATATTATTGCCTATATTGGAAAACAGTACGCCGCTGGTAGCAATATCTTATAACGATATCCCATTTAATGGGTGCAGGAAAGCTGGGTATAGGACCCTTATATTAAACAATCTTGTATACACCTTTAAAAACATGTTCGGTTCAATTGTTAAGACGTCACTGCATGATTATGTGCGATCAGACGCATGAACATTTTACCCGTACATTTGCTTACATTTGATCAGTCGACGGGAAAAATAGTGTAAAATAGTGTCGCTTAAACATCCATCTTTGTTACCCAACGCACAGAGATGGATCGGTGTATATCCCCGGTTTGTCTGTGTAAATCACAGTCCGAATGAAGACCTTGAATCGACCATCAGAACACAACGACGTGGACGCCGCCACTTTCGCCCTGCGTTCAACAACGGCACAAAAAGGTAATTTTGGGCAGAAAGGACATTTTTCTCAATATTATCATACCAGACCATGGTTACACACGTAATGTCTCTACAAAAACCACCGATAATAGCAATGTACCTGACCTGTCTAGCTAGTACCTCCTAAAATTTATGTGCTCAATTTGGCTGAGGAAATGTCCCAGCAAGAAAAGAAAAAAAAAAAAAAAAAAAAAAAAAAAAAAAAAAAAAAAAAAAATTCAGATGTACACGTTGGAACCGGGGGGCGAATTTTTGACACCGAGTATGGCAAGTAAAATGCTCAGGCCAGACTATGGTTCACGCGCATAAACCGGAACCACCGATCATAAAAGAAAGAAAGAAGAAAAAAAAAGCCATGTAATATTTATCAACTATTTTCACCGCGATATTTTATCATTATATGCTTGTTGGGAAATCTTCTTCAACGTTTCCAATTCCCCGCCTTTATAACACAGCTCGTGGAATAGCGAGTTTTCATCGCTCAATAGCTTGTGCGGCTCATCGTATTCAGCTACCGTGCCGTTATCAAGCACAAGAATATGGTCATAGTCGGCGATCGAGCGTAGACGATGGGCAATAGTCAGCAAAGTAGTATTGCCAAACTCTTCACGAATTGTCTTTTGGATTCGTGCGTCGGTGTCGTAGTCGATTGAGGCGGTGGCCTCGTCCAGAAGCAACACTCGCGGGGTCTTGAGCAACGACCGTGCCAAACACATTAGCTGCCGTTGCCCCTGCGAGAGGTTGCTGCCACTTTCAGTGACATGGCTGTTTAGGTCTAAAAACTGGTTGGCGTTCTCGCCAGACGCGATAGACTCGGTATCATTCGAGACTAGATGCACACGTCGCAGCGATTCAAATACTTGTTCGTCAGTATATGCGTCGAATGGGTCCAAGTTGGACCGAATAGTGCCGGTGAATAACGTAGGGTCTTGTGGGATGATCGCCAATGCTTGCCGTAGGTCCTTCAGCCCCATTTTGGAAATATCCAGCCCGTCGATGGTGATGCACCCGCTATCAGCTTCCAGGAGCCGCAGCATGGCGGTGATTATGGTGCTCTTCCCAGCGCCGGTTCGGCCAACAATCCCCACCTTATTGAATGATGGTACTTTAAACGACACGTCCTTGATGACGAGCGGCAGGTTATCGGCATACCGCAAGCTCAAGTTTTTAAACTCAACCTCCCCACGTTCAGGCCAGAATTGAGGCGGTCGCGCATCCTCAATGATCATATCCGCTTCCGTCTCGACCTGCATGGTCTGCATGGCACGTTCAACAGAGTTTAGGTTCATTTCAATCGAGGCGTAGAACCGAACAGCCCACAACATAATGTTGTTGAAGGCTAGAGCGTAGGAGAGGGATAGGCCGGCCAACCCGGCATCAATCTCATTGACATTGAACATGACCAACGCAGCTGCGCAGAACGAGACAAACGCGCCGGCCGTATCGACTCGAAAAGAGAGCCATCGGTTGGCGATCCACATGTAGTAGAATGGGCGATTGTTGCCGTCAATCTTGGCCAGATTGCGTCGAATAAACCGTTGTTGATCGCCATACGCTCGAATTGTTAGCACCCCGTTCAACGTCTCGCCGAATGACTGGAAAATATAGCTTCGGCTGATGGAGTCCATACGGTTCAGCTCCCGGCTTGATGATAGATACAGCATGCCAATGTACCAGTATGCAATGAAGATGAAGAAGCTGGCGATTAGGAACGATGGGGTGATGGATGCGATTAGTATGGCAGTGGTGACAGCAGATAGGATAAACCGGAATAGACCCATTGTCAGAGGTGCGATACCTTGGTCAATAGTCTCGATATCTTTAGAGAACCGGTTCATGATCCGCCCGATTGGAGTGGAGTCAAAGAACCGGACCTTTGCATGCAGTACTCGGTGCATCATGGTCGTGAAGATCTTTTGCGAGGCTGAGATTGACCCAATGTATACAAAGATTTCTTTTGAGGATGAGATGAGAATGTTGGCGACGCCAATCAGCACGTAGAGCGTGAGGTAGTACTTTGCGCCATGTTTCTCGGCCATAATCTCTTGCGCGACTTGGGTTAGGACGTGGTTGGCATACCCATCAAACTGAGCAGACACTGTCATCACCCCCTGGGCGGCCATACCATTGACAGTCCATTCTCGCAGCCACCATGATTGTAGAATGTCGGCGGCTCGTTGGAGCAACAATATACCCACAAACCCAAACCAGTACCAGTATTTACCCATCGAGGTGAGGTACTTGAGGTACACAGACTTGTCAACAACGCCGCGTATCCGATCCTCTTCCTTGACTAGTTTTTCGCCAGACTGTTGCGGTTTATTCGCCGCTGGCAAGTCGTTGTTGTCGTTAGTTTCGGACAACCCATCATCGTCAAATTTGGTGACGCTAGACGCTCGAGTGATGTTGGTAGATGATGTATCAGAGCTTCGTCTCAAGTATTCTGGCCGCATCTCGCCGATATCCACCAAGTGTTGTGGTGTGCCTTGCGCCTTGACCCGGCCATTATCGATCATCACAACGTGAGCCGCACCGCCGATCGTGAGAGAGACATTGTGAGAGACAAGCAGCAGAGTTCGATTAGCGGCGAGCTCACCACACAGGCATTTTTCGTAGATTGTCAGTGCAGTGTCAGAATCAACTGCGCTTAGGCAATCATCAAGCAACAAGTGTCGAGATTTGGAGTAGATTGCACGTGCCAGCGAGATTCGTTGTTTTTGCCCGCCCGAAAGCGTGATGCCCTTTTCGCCAATCTCGGTTTGGTCGCCATTATCCAAAATCTCCAAGTCGCGCCGCAGAGCACATACTTCCAAGGCCGCATTATACCGAGCTTCGTTGAACTCGTTAGCAAACAGAATGTTATTTTGGACTGTATCGTTCAACAGCCAAGCTTGTTGAGCGCAGTACGCAACAGTCTCGGTGAATCCAGTTGATGGGTCAGGTTTGGCACCTTCACGAGTGCTACCACCTGGCAAGAAAACACCGCCTTGATCAAGCTGCATCTCGCCTAGCAACGCCATCAGCAGCGAGGTCTTTCCTGAGCCGGTTGGGCCTGCAATGACGGTCATCTTCCCAACTGGAAAGTTAATGTTGATATCCTGCAGCTTAAAGTTGTACCCCTTGTTTGTGCCCCAGCAGAATGAAGCATTTTCAAACCCCACAATTGGTGAGTTGATGCCTCGTGGAGTGCTCAGCTGGTTGTACTTTTCAGTCTCGTCTTCACTCAAAAACTCGTGTAAACGGTCAATAGAGACACGAGCTTGTAGCACCGACGACAACATGTCAGCCAACTGGTCCATAGGAGATCGCAAGATATTGAACAAGGCCAACGCTGTGAATGCTAGCGAGCTTGTCAGTTGTCGTTCTTGGATTAGGGTATAAGAACCAAATGACAGTGCTGTAACGCATAGTGGAGCACCATAGAACAAGCATTGACCAAAAGCCCAGTAAATGTACCGGAGTCGTAACGTATCTAGCTCTCGTTTTCTCACTTCATTGATCTGTTCGGCAAACTTGTCTTCCCAAGCAAAGAACTTGATGATTCGGATGCATTGCAGTACCTCGTTGGTCTTTTCAACTCGCTGATCTGTAATCGCCATCATTCGTTTTTGGATTCGGCTAAACCCACGCGAGAAAATATAGTTTAGCGGCGAGATGCAGCACATTCCAGCGGCTCCAACCAACGCACTTTTATCCAGCACTTGGTACAGAAGCAGCACTGCCACGACGATTTGGATCAACGCGCTGACAAAGTAGTGTAGGTACCCAGATAATTCGGCAACTTTGAATGTGTCAATAGCCATCAGATTAATGATTGCACCGATATTGGCCTGGCCTTTCTTCTCTGGTTCGCCTTTATCCTTCTTACCAAGGCTGCCATCGCTATCGTCGCCGCCGCCGCCTCCTGAAGCGGCTTTCCGTCGCAGTGCCTTCGCGTACACTTCACCGATAATAAGCGCCCGCAACCTGATGCAAATGACTCGTCCAATGTATAGAGCCTGTCCGCTGATAATATTGTTGAAGACTGCTGAAAAGAAGATGGCGTAGACAAACAACCAAGCGACTGATCGTGGCGTGCTGGTCGGGTCTTCAACATACCCCAAGATATTCTTCAGCAGCATCGCAGGCGCAAACGTTAGGAACGAAAAGATCATAGCGTAGAACCCAGTAAGGGCCAGCTCCCTTTTGAAATGGACCATGAGCTGCGTGCCAAACCATTTATACCCTTTGAGTTTTCGAAATCGTCGTAGCACGTAGTACGCGTGGTCTTGTTCACGCAAATCCCACACATCCGCAAGCTCCAACGCTCGTCGGTAGCCGGTCCAGATCAACCCATCAAGATATGAGAACGTCATGAGCTGGAACAGGCTGGATATCGGCTCTATACCAGGCTGAGACCCGCGAGTCATGTAAACACGCGCTGGCTTATCTCCAATCTTGGCGCTAAAGTTTAGGTACACCAGGAATGTCGTCAAGCACCATTGCGCAGTGTAGAAATGCGTCGACATGACGGAGAATGGGTGGTTCCATGATGTTCTTAGCTGGATTGTAGCAAATATCCAGGCAATAGGGTACAACGTGGTTGAGTGGTACCAAATCCCCAGTGTGTTATTACCGGTCAGCCGCACCAATACAAGAACCAATGCGTATAGCCAAAACACCACCATTGTTACCGGGATAGAGGGTGAATATACCCATTCTTTGTAGATTGATGGGGAAAATGCCGACCAGATGGATAGCGCGAACATTGCGCTTGCTGAAACAGCCTCTAATGCGACTCGAGCACGTTCGGTATGATTCCGTGTAACCTCGGCGATAATGACTGATGTTTTTGGGGGGTCAAGCTCGTTTGTTTCCGACTCGTTGTCACTGATATTGGTGGTTTCAGAGTCAAATACTGATCCATAGGTAGTCTTTTTTTGAATGTGATTGGGCGATTCAGCCTCTTCTTCCAACACTTGATCCTGCTGCTGTTGGATCAATGGCTCATACTCGGTGTCTTTCGCTTTCATATTTTGCCCATCCTTGCGTCGTCTATTTATCTTGTATGCCAGGATAGCTATAGATGCTGCTCCAGCTAGCATATACGGTGCTTCTTGTAAATACCTACATTGTTAGCTTCTTTCTTGTGTCAAAGATACGTACCGTTGGCGAACACAATCCGAAAAGTCGTCAACCTCCCATACTGGGTCTTTACAACCCATGATTATTCTTGATTTTGAGAATTTTTTGTGCCTGTTGTGTTTGAAGAAAGAGGGCAACTGGGTCCTATTATATATATAAATTGGTTAAAAAAATATATACTTTTCTTTTTTTCTTTTTTAAAAAAAAATGCGCTAACTCGATCTCGCGAATACCCTTTCCTGTTTGAACGTACGCCTTCCTTATAAATGCCCCCTCAATTGATATGGACCGAGTGTTTGGTGCGTAAGATTATGACACAGCCGCATTGGTGGTAAATTGTTAGCTTTGCTCTAGTATACCATATGACTGCATATAGACTCTGCTCAATTCCATACCCTATCGTTTCATTATCTGAAATAATATTTACTCAGAGTAACTTAACATTGCAACACCATTAAAAAGCCTTAAGCTTTATTTATTCTGCTTCGTGCAGCTTTTGACAATCTAAAGATGCCGATCTTATTCTCGTAAAAATGCGTTAACAATTGGAATAGCCACAAGTTCGGGAATAAAATTGAGCGAGGTAAGGAGCGGCCGCGGTATGGATAATTATACATATGTATATTACTTAACAAACATGGCAGAATGAAGCCTGAATGATATTTGACGTGTGGTGCACTACGCAGTACTGTCTATCTCCCCCACTTTAAATTCTCCGTTGATCCAGTTATTGAAGCGATTACAACCAAGGCGGTCGCTAAAATCGTGTCCTCATCACCGGAGGCCGCAGAGCGCGCGCGGGAAAATTTTTTTAAATATATTTGGCCCGTTTCAGCCGCATGGCTCCTTTTTTTTTTTTTGGGGGGTTTTTTTTTCTCCCCCCCTCTTAAAACAAACGATGAGATCGTTACTATCAAGGCAGACTGGCTGCAGACGGCTAGTCAGTCAATATCTTAGCAAGTTTCAGGAAGGTGATGTGGTGATTGCTCGGGGTGCACTAAGGCCGGATCGTGTTTCGCTGTCCAAACCGCTAGCTGCTGGCAACCAGTGGAAGACTCCATTCGGGGTGTTTAAAGACGACGATCTGATCGGGCTAGAGCCTAGAGTAGTACTGACTAGTGAAAAGGGTAACAAGTATATTATTACACATCCAACGCTAGAGGATTATGTGGTGAATCGGCGGCGTGATGCTCAGCCGATTTACCCATACGACGCAGCAGCCATCGTCAACTTGGCTGATATCCATGTTGATCCGTTGAGCGAACAGGAAGAAGGTACACCCCCTTTACACTTTTTGGAAGCTGGTACGGGTCATGGGTCGTTGACTTTGGCCATTGCTAGAACAATTCATGCCGCAAACCCAAAAGGAGCCCCGCGAGGCGCCATCTTGCATTCTATAGACAGAAACAAGAACCACAGCAAGACTGGCAAGCAAAACGTTGAGAATTTTAGACGAGGCATGTACGCCAGAGATGTTGATTTCCACGTAGCAGAATCGCCAGCAGCCTGGCTTGGTGATCAGGATATTAAACTATCGGGGGTGTTTTTGGATATGCCGCAGCCAAAAGAGTCTGTGATTGAGGTTGCTCCGTATCTACGGATTGACGCTCCTCTTCTCATATTCTGCCCTTCAGTGACGCAGATTCAAGAAGTTGTAAACGAGATTACACAGAATACGGCCATCCCAATGGTTATGACTGATGTGGTCGAACTCATGCCAGGAATGGGTGGTAGCATGCGAAGCTGGGATGTACGAACTACAAAGATTAAAGAGACAGGCCGAAACGGGAATGTTTGTAGGCCTCGAGTTGGCCATAAGGTTGTTGGTGGTGGGTTTATAGGGGTATTCCGAAAACTACCAGACGATGCCAGGCCAAAACCAAAACAAGACGGCGGGGACCTACAGCCACAACAAAACTCCTCAGTATTTAGTTGGATTAAAAATCTATTCTCTTGATAGACATGTACAATAAAAAATAATAAAACAGCTTTTTCCTCTCACACACATTCTCTCTTTCTTCCTTTTCCTTCGTCCAGTGGGGGGGCCAAATAATACATTAGTCCAAATCCATTCGCTCGTTGGTCTGCTTGGCCTTCTTCTTCTTGTTCTTTACCATAATTGCAACCTTCTCCTTTTCTTCTTCTTCTTGCTCTTCATCACTGACTTCCATCTCATTTTCTTCTTCCTCTTCAGCTTCTCGTTGTCGTCGTAGTTCAACTTCACGTAGTCGCAATAGTTCTTGGTTATCTTCAACCAACTTACGGTCCTCAGCCTTTTGCTTCTCATGGTTACCACGCATTCGGTTCTTGTAAAATGCTCGTTCTCGTTTCTGTCGAATCTCTTCAACACGGCCCATGGCTCGCAATGTATCCGTAACAAGTTCTCGGTTATATCGCACAGGAACATGACGTCGTGCGCTAAATGCAAGAGTAGAATCAACAACCATTTCTTTACCAGCTGCTTTTCGGAATGCCTTGGTCCATTTGAGCTTTCTAGGGTTTCGCTTCATCTTGAAGTTTTTGTGACATTTTGATCTGCAGAACCGAAATTCTTTGGCATCGTTCCGTACAAACATGATACCATGCCCTGGCTGTTGTTATAATGTTAGTAGTCTCTTATGAAATAACAAAGGGTGCAAACGTACGTATATCGGTGACGAACAGAAGTGGCAGTTGTTCACTCGCATTATTTAGGTATATTGTGTGTGGGTGGTCGGTTGAAGTGAAAAATTGAAAGGCTCAAAATTTTTTTTTCCTTCACCAGGAAATTTTTTTTTTTCTTCCTTTCCACAGCGCGCGGGAGACGCACTGGAGCGGCTTTTCGTTTTTCCGTCCCGGGATGTATGAAAAGTGGCCGGGTAAACTCCCAACCCAGAACACACGGCTGAACAATATATTTATGAACTAAACGCCCGCTTTTTTCCCCCCGCCCATTTTCTTCTTCTTCTGTCTTCCACGACACTGTATTAGACGCTTTTAATACCCTTCCTTATTCTATACCATGTCTGGCAACCGCGGCCGGTCGCAAACCCAGTCACGATCACGGTCGCGATCCCGGTCGCGATCTCGGTCGCGTACGCAATCACGGGCGGCCCGTTCTACATCAGCTGGGTCAACTGGGTACCGCCCGTACATGGGACGTGGCGACAGCGTCAACTCCATCCCATCTTTAAAACCAACTATACAAGATGCAGAATACCCATCAGTAACAGCACGGGGACGAACGTTGCTAAACACTTTGAACTCCCAGCCGCGGCAGTTGACGGCGTTTGAAATGTACCAGCAAGTCAACCGGCAACTAGCGCCAAGTCAGCTTGTGTTCCAACCCGATATGACGCTCGACAATGCACTACGCAACCCATATACCGGCCAGTTTCAAGCGTTCCACAAATATATCCAGAGCCAGTCGATCAACTACGCTCCTGAAAATACCAGCAGCGTCCCTCATCACAACATTACCGAAACAAATCTGTACTTGCAAAAGGCCAAGCATAATACCATGGTGTCCAACTACGTGGTTCGGGAAACTGTCTGTGTGCAAGACGATCCAACTTACGAACCATACGCGAGCCCCCTTGAAATTTGGACGAAACTGCTTGCACAGATTGTAAAGTTGCTGGACGTGGTCCAAACCATTTTCATGTTTCTGATCGCATCTAGTTCTCATGCACCAGAGTTCTTCTTTAGCAGTATCGCACTGACCATTCAATCCGTGACTGACTTTTTTACCCTGTTCCAGCAAGCTGACAAGCTGATGTGGATTGTAGGTCCACGTGGAGTTGCCATTATTGCTGAAATTTCACTATTTTCCACGCAATTGAACACTACTCTTGTGGATTTTTTTTCCAACCCACTCAAAGGCAACCACAACGTTGTTACAAACTTTTTGTCAAACTTTTTTGAAGCGCTGGGCAAAGTTACGACTTCCACTATTACATGTGTTCATGACGTTTGGAATAACGCGTCGGATATCCTGGAAGTATTGAGCCAGATTGGGACCATTTCGCTAATTGTGGCTCGAAGATGGGCTCCAAAAGCTGCACCGCCCACATTAAATATACTTGAGTTTACTTTTTCGTTTGTCTTGCTCTACTTTCAAAGGGATGGGTATCAAATCCTGGATGATATGCGTGCCAGCCAGTATTACCCATATGTTATGGGAGCGCTGGACTATGCAAAGTACTTTACGGGAATCGCAGAGACTGTCATGTGGGTGGTGCTGAGCCGAGGTTATTCAATCATTGGGCTGAACATAATTCGACCAATTCTAAACCTTTTCACCATGAAGATGCCAGACTTGGAGTTCCCTTCAGGCTCGTCGTTCCCAGATTACATTACCAAGAAGAAAAAGTCCACGTATACCATTGATACTATTGAGGAAAAGGCCAAGTGCATTCCGGATCATGTCGCGGCCGTTTTGAGTTTCAAGCCGATGCTGCCACCAGCGCCAGTACTGGTAAACCGTACCCAGCATGTGGTAATCCCAGGTGGCGGGTACATGTCTGTGCCTGTGCAGGATGAGCAGGTCTTGAATCAGTACGAGTGTGACGTGCGTGCGTTCAACTTGCAAAGCGCGGCATCGGCACAACGTGAGCATTCCCGGCTAATCAACGACGCCTCTGACGCTATCATTTGGTGCCTACGTCTAGGTATCAACACGCTAACCTTGTATGAACGACACGGCCACTTGACTGCTGAGCATGGCCAAATTGTGACGTTTACGACCCGTAAACTGAAACGGTTGTTGGGCCAGGATTTTGAGCTTGCTTCTAGTTTTGAGATTCGGTTGTTTTCGCCAGGTATACAAGTCACTACTGCGTTTAACCATACTTTTTGCCAGACTGTGCCGTCATGGGACGACTCGGAGCAGCCGCCGATTAGCACCGGGCTGCTGGTGGTACTAGTACAAGAAATTCCGGATAAAATGCAGCCTATTCTTGAACTGGCCAAGCAGTGCGCCAGCAGTAACGGCCAAGACTTGGTGGTTTCTGATACCATGAAGAAACTGATTGGTACCGCGACAAACCCTAGCCTGCTTGTACTTTCTGACGAGTCCCCGTCCACTGATGGGTTCCCGCTATTCTGCCTTAACAACACGGTTGTTTCTCATTTTCGAGACTTTTCCGATCCTGGATTTGAAGACTCGTTTATGCGGTCGCTCCATGAGTACTCCAAGATTATAAAGTCAAATGTCAGTGCCATCACGCCAGCAGCAGGTCAAGCCGTGCTGTCCCCATACCCAGTACGGCCTCAACAACAACGACAACGTAAGCAGCCAACTCCAGCTTCCTCAGGGAATGTAGTCGACCCCATCGCCGCCGAACGGCTTGCATCTGCCCAATACGAGGCACAGCGGTCACGAGACAAGCATCACTCTCCTATCCGCGCTGAAAATGTTAATCATGACTTGAATTTTGACGAAGACAATTATGATTAGAAATGTTTGTCTGTTTTTGTGAGTTTTTTTTATGTATTTTTTTTATTAAGGGAAAAAGAAAAATGTTGCTTTGTCGTGTTCATTTCAGCCGCAGTATTAGACATTTAAAGTTGATCCGGATAGGGGTGATGATGATTGTGCATCAAAACGCGCGCGCGCTGTTAACATGTAGAGGGCCAAGATTTTGGAAATTTAACTGTGCAGCTGGCGCACTATAGCTAGTGCCGTTCATCAAAAAAAAAAAAAAATTCATACATGTTTCAGTCTGGCCGCGGCCTCCCCAATTAGGCTTTAAATACGATCAGGAACAACAATATTTAAAGCTAGCCATGATGTGTAACGTTATAAATCCACGAATCCGAACATCACCCGGTGAGCTCACGGGAAGGATCGACGGTATGGTCATGTTCATGTTTATGTTCAAAATATATAAATGGTAACATTAGACTGGATCAGCACATGCAAGGGTTCTCTGACCGGCATCATATTTATAAATATGGGCCCACGCGCGGTGGTATTAATTAACATTAGCGTACGGCAGATCTCCATTCGGAGTTCAGCGCACCTCCTAGCTAAGCCGGCCTAGGAGTTCATCCCCTTTCGGTAGTGGGCCCAGCTGCTAGTGTAGCGCTATATATAGGGCTAGAGAAATATATGTAGGGGCCTATTTATTATTTATATATATATCAGCAAAAAGTTTGCTCTTTTTTCTTTCACTCGTTTATTATTATTTTTTTTTTTCTTTCCTTCTTGACATAAGTATACCATGCTTGTGCAATGAGAACAAAACTTGACAACAGTACTATACAAAACTTGCCAACAACAGTGCTACTAACGACGTTCGATCTATGTTGCCATGACGATATCAAGCAGGTGCTGCGACTGGCTCGGGTATGCAGAGAGTGGAGAACGGTGGTAATGGACTACGACGACACGCTGGTGAAGCGGATTGTCGGCCGCAACTCAAGGTTTGTGCGGCCAGAGCCTGAGGACTACAACCGGGAGTTGCGCCGAGTGGAAGTTGGTGGACCCTGGTTGAATGCCGGATTACGATACTCGCTCATCTGCCAGACTTTGGGGGCTAGCCGGCCAGCCGTGGTGAAAGATGGTCATCTTAAAGCCCCCAGATTTGATAAGATTCCATTTACCTTTGGCCCGGTAGAAGAGGTCCACACGCAAAATGGCCGCGAAATCCCGGGGCTGAATGATCACCTCCACAAGGGCAAGATTTATCTGCGCCATTTCAATCTCCTCAACAAGACACCGACAGGGGTAGATTCGTGCTGTATTCTTGATGTTGATAACCGCAAGTTTGAGTGTGTTGATTTGGACGAACCAGCGTTCAAGATTTACCAGAAACCGGATGGAGAGCGGGGCGATTTGGAGGTGCGACTGGCACGACCGGGGCAAGGCTGTGAGGAAGATATCAAGACATGGTTCATCCCCAGAAGCTGCACCACCTCCACCTCCACCTCCACCAACTCGGAATGGAACAACGACCAAAAACTCCGTCTGGTGGTACCACGACGAGATGAACTATACGTGATTAGGGAGAACTGCAACGACGAGATTTTACAGGTTGCAAAGGTGACCGAGTCAGGTCTGCAATGGAAGCTGGACCAAACATTCCCGCTAAATACCCAGCTAATCACCAGACCAGGTCTCAGTGTGTTTCTAATGGCTACTCATGATACAGTGTACGTATATAGTTCGGGGACGGGCAAACTTTTGTCCGAAAAAGCGCACATGCTTGAGCTCGACGACGAAGAAATCTCAGTACGGCTTCAGGAAGCGTGTGCGGACTGGCGAATTACTGATACGCACCTGCTATATTTCTACAAGCTTGATCGAAAACTACTAGCATGTCCTCTTGAACAGCTCATGAATGATGGCGATGACAGGATTCACTGGTCCAATGTGTTGACTATTGACACCACGTGGTTAGGCGCCACCGCAGATGAGCTCTGGCACACTGTCAACACTGATAACACTAGTAGGTTTGTAATGCTGAGCTGTAACCAGTTGACTGGGCTAGGGCTTGTTTTGGTTGATTTGTCCTCGGGGGTTGTCTACTCGTACGCATTGGACCTCGAGGATCTGGACATGGTACGAGCCGCCAAATACTACCAGGCGCAAAAGATTGCATCTAGGTCTGTTCGTGGTGACGGGGGTGTGAAGCTCAGCAAACGGGCGACAAGCATGCGAAACAGTCGCCGTCGCCTAGCTCATTGCCATGATGGAATGTGGGTGGTCGACCGCCAAGGTGAAGCAATCTACATTTCGACGACGCGGATCACGATGGTCAAGAACGTATATTGTAAATACGCATTTACGGGGCCGCAAGAATTGACTACACTAGGACCATGGATCGAGGCTATCCCGTGCGAGCCAAAGCTGGGATTCTGGGGCAAGGCAAGACAAAAACTGAACAAGAAACCACTGAGGGTTTGGAAAACTTGACACTAATTGAAACGAAATACTAATAAATAATGCCTCTTTTATCATTAATTAACTTATTTAAAAATATGACAAATCGTCGTTTACAATCGTGAAGAGGCCGACTTCCCCAGTGTTTCTTGTAATCGCCGTGGCCAAATTCCCGTATATATTGTATTCTGCTGACGTATTTATTTGGCCAGGTTAAATTTGGTATCCGCGCGATACGTTGTATACACAGCATAGCCTTGCGCGGTTTTTTCAGTGCATATGGTGTGTTATCCAGAAACTATCTAGCACAACCGATGACTATAGACGCCCTTTTTGTAGCACCTACTACGGTTCAGATAGGAGTGAGTGGGTGGACTCTGGCGCTCGATCGTTTTGAAATGGAACTCTGTTATTTTGTGCTGTGATTATTATACTTTTTTCCTCCCGATTTTTACTTTAGCGTCAACGGAAACAGGTACCACACACACTCACACAAACAAAAAAAAAAAAAAAAAAAAAAAGCAACAGTGTACAAAACCTCCGTTAATATTCTTGTCAAGCTGACTTTTTATACTTATACTTGAACAATGGGCTGGCGTGATAAATTTGCAACACAACTCTCTGTGGGTTGGGTGATGATCAGTGCGTTCAGCATCATCGCGCATGCAGCAGCGCAACAACAACAACAACATGAGCAAAAACAGGGCGAGAATGAGGCGGTACATGAGCCATGGACTTCTGTCCTTCCAGGGCTAATTTTGGCATCGTTTGGAATCGGCGCAGGATCAATCTGCTGGCTTGAAGATATCAATCACCCCGAACCGTTCAAAATGGCGGGGATTTTCACCCTGACAGGAAGTGTGCTTGTTGTGTTTATCGTGTCCATGCTGAGTGGGCTGCTGGATGTGGTGGGCATTTCGTTGGTTGGATCACGATGGGGTGCCACTGCCGTTGGGTTGGTAGTGATTGGGCTGGCGACGTTTGTTTACACGGTTTACTTTAACCCAGGGTCAAGATTATCAAAGATTCAAGCATCATGTAGCGTAAACTGTCAGTAAACAGGCAATAAAATACTCGAGATCAAACACACCACCGGGACCGATCGGCAATGAAATGTTGTCGTCATCTTATAATTCGTATGCCTATTAGTTGCCCGTACCCATTACCTACGTGGTGCCAATTGATTGATACTTTGCTGGCATTTTTTATGTTGTTGTATGGCGCGGCTGAAGAGGGATGAGAGAGGGAGAAAAACGGGATCGGAAGACACACCCCTCCCATCGACATATGTGCACGGCATGCCGGTCGGATATATCGTTTGGGTTTTGGTGATTCAATCTTGATACCAGATGTGATCGTCGCATCACAATTCGGAAGACCCCAGCTCTCGGTTCGGAACACATATACTTGCTATCGGAACTGCGCACTTGCAAGTTCCCAAAAATACCCGCGGTCATGTAAGCTCGTACTCAGGGTCGATGGATACCCCTCAGGTGGTGTGTATACCGTATGTTGTCGGCCGACCAATCTCCACCCCATAATATAATATTTTCACGTTCCGTGAATTGATACGGTCATATGGGGAAGTGGCAATATCTCGTTTATCTCGCGAATCCGACTGTCGTGTCAACAAGCATTGGCGTCTTTTCATTCACCTTCTCTTTTCCTTTCTCCTCCAGTACCGGGCCGTGGTGGTGGTTCTGGTGATGACCACCACGGGTACTGTTAGTGTCGTTAGTAGTAACGGACTGCTCTACTTTTGGTACCTCACCAGTCAATTTCTCCAGTCGTGTAGTTAAATCATTGAGCATTTTCTTGTATGTAGAGTCGCTGAGCACCACCTTGGAAATGAAGACAATTGGGGTGGCGAGGATGAATATGAATGTGCATAGCGGGATATAAATCACTCCAAACACGACCCGCTGCCATAACGGGTGCGATTGGTCGGAGAGTGGGTTCATCTTTTTTTTTTTTTTTTTT
>JAJLUJ010000043.1:0-11169 GCA_030564235.1 Blastobotrys elegans
AAAAAAAAAAAAAAAAAAAAAAAAAAAAAAGCCGCAGCGATATATGATGTTGGTTCCGATTTTACCACTTTCTTTTCTTTTTTCTTCTTTTTTTTTCTCCCTCCTTTTTCTTTTCAACATCCTTCCCCGAATATTTGCCCGTCGAAACACATATTCCTTTCCCGATATCCACACGATGACAGAAATGAATGAAGCCCCTCTAAAACCAGAGACTGTAGTGTTGAAAGATGGGCGTACTCTGGCCACTTTCCACCCAGTAACAGACCCAGAGAGAGTACCAGATGGTCTGCTACGCTTTCTATGTGAAGAATTCAATGCTGAGATTGAGCGGGGCGATACATACCCACATATGGAACCTATGGACCTAGAATCTTTCAAAAAGATGTGGTTTGTATCGTTCGTCGCCATCTTTATTATCGGCGAGCAGACTGAAATCCCCCAGGAAATGAAGTGGGAAGAAAAAGTGCTGGGCACATTTTACATTAAGCCAAACTATCCAGGTCGATGTGCTCATATGTGCAATGCAGGGTTTGTTGTAAACGAGTATATTCGTGGTAAGGGTGTTGGCAAAAAGATGGGCGAAATGTACGTAAAATGGGCACCAAAGCTGGGATACACATACTCAGTGTTCAACTTGGTGTTTGAAACGAACGTGGTATCAATGAAGATTTGGGACTCGCTAGGGTTTGAAAAGATTGGAATGTTGAAAGGCGCCGGAAGGTTGAAAGGGTATAGGTACCCAGTTAATGCATACATCTATGGCAAGGAACTTGTCTAGGTTATATATATATATATATATATAGTCTAACAAGAATGCGGCTTTGTAAAGAAGATTTTATTAAACATGGATCGGCAAAGACGGGCGCACGTCACCATGGCAGAACATCCCGCTTTATGTTTTTGTACGTCTCGACCAAGCCGCTATCACTATCCAACCCAGTTGAGCAATGGTGGTGGCAGATCAGCGCTTTTTGCTGAATACACGGGAAGTGAGTTTGAGCGATCGTTTTACAGATACACACGCCATCGACACCATTAACTCCTGAAAAGTCAAAGACTCCAGCCGGGCCAAAACTATTCAGGCATGGGAATAGACAGGCTACATTCAGCCGCGCAAAACTAACGTCAGTGAATTTTGACACCAACTCAGTCGCCTGTCCAGGGTAATAACAAGACTTGATTTCTCTTCGATCTGTGCGGCCTAGAGTCACAAATTCTAGCCGTTCCAGTACACGTAGATTTGTGCCAAATTTGGACACAATCTCAATCAGCGAGTTGATCTCGGTCATATTTCCATCCTCGGCTGCCTCGTCATCATAGGTACGGTCGCGGTTTAGGGGGACCTCGAAGCATAGATGGCATACTTGTGGCGCGTGTTGACCAATCGTGTCGATAATATCAGTGCCATCCTCACTTCGATATACTACAATTCCGGTCAGAGTCAGCTTTTGCAGGGTTGGCGCGGCAGATAAAAAACTAGCCAGCTCTTGCCGATTTTCCAGATGGTTTTCATTCTTTTGGTCCACATGAAGCTCCCTCAGTCTCCCCAACTCCGCGTGCTGAGCCAATTCAAACGAGCAGCCTAATAAACAGAGCCGCTGCAGGTTTTGTAAATGACAAAGGAAGCGTGGTGACCCACCCAGGTTTTGAATAGTCAGCTTTTCCAACGATTCATTTGCCTGGTCCGTACCAAATTCTGGCACGACTATGCTATCCCCAATCCACGCAAACGATATAAAGCAGCTTCTTACCGTGTTATTACTAACAAGGGATTGAAAAAGCTTGGGCACTTGGTCATAGGACCCATTCTCCTCAAACCAAAATTTAACATCCAGATTGGTAAATCTGCCATGTTCTAAAGCAACGTTTACGAATCGTAGCTGGTGCTCAAGCTGTAAATGAACTGACGGGAAGGTATTCCTTTCCGTCGTTATTGAACGCAAGCTGCCGCCTGTTTTCATGCCAAGCTTGATCGCATCGCTGACAATCTTGTTGGCGCAAAATCCAGTAACCACAATACCTTCAACACTTTCCGGTAGCGAGTCTTTTAACAACTTGGCCACTGTGGTGAATAACTCAGCAAGATCGAGGGTAGTGCCGATATGCTCATGATCCAACTGCGCTATGATATCTGGACGGTCCAGTGATTTACGAGTGCTTGCACCAGCCCGGGCTATCGAGGCGCTTTCAAAATATAGCCGCTTTAACCGCTTAAAGTTGACAAGCTGGCATATCAGCGGCGCAACCTCGTAGAACTCCCCAAACCCTTTGACAATACCAATCGTGACAGCATTCTCGGCGTAGATCTTGAATCGGTAGGCTTTTGTACCGCCACATGCCAGCAACAACCCGGCCAGGTCAGGATACCATGTGCAGGACGACCAAATGTACGGTATTACAATGTCAAACCACCCTTCGTTCAGGCAGGCAAGGTTTTTCAAGTCATCTCGGTCTGCATGGTGGATAATAGTCTCGCACAGCTCGCGAATAGACAGTACTTTTGTGACGCTGGATGTCATTCCGCTCAGTATGCATGTATATATGTTTTTCCATGTCTTTTTTCCGGGCCGGGGTAAAAAAGAGCTGCTTCCGACGCCACCGACCCCGACTGCCCCCGTGATACAAAATTCACGCAAATTTTCCTCTCCCTTTTTTTCTTTCTTTCTTCTTTCTCATTTTTCACTTTTCAGTTGAACATCTAGTCACGGTCCAGTGTATTCACCAGCACGGGGCTTTTTGCGAAAATCACAACACGACCAACGACACGACACGGCACGGCGGCAAAACACGACAATTCATTCAATCCACCCTACTCAAGTGACCAAAATTTAAACATTGATAGTGTATTATCACACTTAAATTCAACCCAAACGCGCATTTTTATTTTTATATTTTAAATTCACCATGCCATCAGCGTTTGATGACCCAACGCAGCCACCACACTACCGTCCAGACGCGGTTGAAGCGGAACTCTCGCCATATACTGTACTGCTGAAAGACGGGCAAACTAATGCCACAATCTACCCCATCTCGTCCACAGAACAGGTGCCAGTCGGTCTGCTAGCCTTTTTGTGCGACGAGTTTAACGCCGAGATTGAACGAGGCGACACTTTCCCACTCTTTGACACACTACACATTGACACATTCCAAAATTACTGGTTTGGGGCGTTTGCAGGCGTGATGTTAATTGGTGACCAGCATGCCTTGGATGAACGGCGTGAATGGGAAAAGGAATGTCTAGGCACGTTTTATATCAAGCCAAACTACCCTGGTCGGTGTTCACATATCTGTACAGCTGGTTTCCTCGTCAATGCCGGTATTCGACAGCAAGGTATCGGCCGTACGCTAACCGAGGCGTTTCTGGACTGGGCGCCCAAGATTGGGTATAGTTACTCCATGTTCAACCTCGTGTTTGATTCGAATGTTGCGGCCAAGAAGATTTGGGATTCAATGGGATTTAACAAGCTGGGCAAGATTCGTGGGGCGGGGATTTTGAAAGGGCATGAAAACGCCGTTGATGCTTGGATGTACGGCCGCCAGTTGATTGATAATAATGACGACGGTATGGGCGAGGTGCGGTTTGAAAAGATCAAGTATTATTTGGAGACGGGCAAGTACCCTACCAACTCTGACCGGTCCGAGAAGAGCCGGCTACGGTCCTCTGCAGCTCATTACCGACTAGATGAAGGCCGGCTCATGCTTAAGGGTAAAGAGGTGGTGCCTGAAAGCGACCGGCAGCTGGAAATCGCTACGGCTATCCACCAAGACTCGCATGCCGGGATAAACAAGACTACAAGCCAGATTACAGAAAAGTATCATTGGACTCGTATCAAGGAGACAGTCGCACAGGCTATTCGTAACTGTAACGATTGTCGTGAAGCCACGCGACCGGCCATTAAACGGTTGAAGCGGGGTTATGAAGAAATGGCCGAATCCGTCTCGCATCACGTTGATTTGAATGAAGGAAGCCCCTTCACGTTGGTGGAGGGTGGTAACAACATCTATGGAGGTTTGACTCATATGGATCCTCAACATCATAACCCTCACCCTCACCCTCACTCTCACCCTCATTCACACCACGATTTGGATAATCAACTGCGCATGCACGGAATGCCAAAAACTCACGCCGATCCGCAGATGGACGATGAGGAGTATGCAAACACCACCACAGAACCAATTCAGCATCATGAGAAACAGCCAGAAGGTGGCGGCGACGTCGAGGAGGAGGATGATGATGATGATGATGATGATGATGATGATGATGAAGAGGATGATACCGATTTCCATAATGCGGATGAAACTAATGATACTAATGACCACCAACCTACTAACGAGACCCACGCCGCCGAGCAGCGACAACCCCACCAGAACCACCACCATAATGAAGGCCACCATAACGAAGGTGATGAGATTGCCATTGCACGAGCACTGCTGCAGGCAAACGAAGCTACCGATAACTATTTATAATGAAAATTAAAGTATAAAAAAAAAAAAATAATCAATTGAATGCATTTTTAAAAAAAAAAAAAAAAAAATTAAAAAAAGACATACTAATATTCGTGAATCACTAACGATTTGCGGCGCGTTCGGGCTGAGGTTGGCGCTTTGGTATTAACAATACGATCCATTCGTGATTCCAAACCAGACACTTTAAGCTGGAACGAATCGACGGCTTCCTCGACATCTCGTAGTTTGGCATCCAGCATGCGTGCTTCGTAGGTTAACCGTGAAGTAAGCGCCTCCACGTCTTGCAACTGACCCTTCACGCTACGTTCTTGCGCGCCAACTTTCTCCAAATCATTGTTCATCATCTCAACTGTTTGATATGCGGTGGCTAGCCTGTCTGTAGCCGTTTGAAGTTCTCGGTCGACATGTGTCGTGGTATTTCCCAGCTGTTTCAGCTCGGTTTCTAGCTGGGTGCTGCAGCTGACGCAGTTTGAATACAAATCGCCAAGTTTGGACCGCGAGTACGCCGCCATATCGTAGCGGTTGATTACTTCACAAACGACTGAAAAAGAGTGTGCTCGGCGTAGCTCATACTGCTTGACAAGTTTATTCTTGCTGCATTCAGAGTCTTGCGCGCCGCACGAGTTGGACCGCCGCCGCACGTCACACTCGGCGGTGGCGGCTGGCGCACCACAACCTTTTCCATCATCATCGTCATCGTCGTCATTATCATTACCGCTTGACATGTTTGAATTCGAATCGTCGGTAATTGGCTCACCCCTAACAACTACGGGTGTGCTCCTTGACCTCGACCGCGACTTGGAATTGTCGCGAGATGAGGTTGAGGATAGGGTCATGTACTTTCGCAGTCTCATTCTACCGCGGCGTTTCTGGTGATCGTTGTTCAAATGGTGAGGGTCGTGCGTGTTTGCGTCTTCGGGGGTATACGGAAGAGGAGGGTTGTAATGTTCGATAAACTCGTCTTCCTCCTCTCGTTTTGGAGTACTTGTGCCGGTAAATATATTCACGCCGTACCGAATCGCCTCGTTTGTCTTGTGCTTCTGGCTAGACACCGTCTTTTTCATTGCTCGTTTTAAATCTTTGCTTGTTGAGGTGAGATCGCTGGGGGCCAACGATTTGGGCGGGATGCCAGTTAACGTTGGGTCTAGCCCTTCAGGAGTATCCTTGACTTGTCCCTTGCCATGCCACAGGTACCGTGATCTGGCACCTTGCAGATTCGAGCTTAGGCGGTCCAAGTCTAGCGTTTCAACATCTGACAACGCCAATACTTGTTTCCCACTAACTTCTTTCATGGTGCTTTTGACCATTCCAAAGAAATCGCCATTAACGCTGCTACTACCACCTCCACCACCGCCGCCGATACCAGCACCACCAGGGCCACCACCACCGCCGCCACCACCGACTCCGCCATTCGCTCCACTATTACCACTCCCGCCGCCACCTCCATTAACTCCATTATTCACAACCCCGCCGTTATAATCAGTTAGATAACATAATCTCTCTTCCGTCTCGTCATCTATCCGCATCGTCTTGTTCAGACGCTCGTGTTTCTGAAACTGTCGTATACAATCAATGAAAAACGCCGCATCAAATGGGTCTTTGGGAGTCTTGTTGATGCCAATAACGGATCCGATCCGGATCTTGATACCAGTGACAAAGCCGATAATGGCAGCAACAGTGGTAGGCCCGATTGGCCCGTCTTTTGGTTTTGTATGATGTCTAATCTGACCCCACTTGTCCCACCACGAATGAATCCCACGTACCGTCTCGTTGCAAATCAGGCCATCAACATAACGAGGGTCGAGCAAATTGCAGTAGAATAGCGAGATTTGCAGCAAAGTTGCAAGCTCTCTCGCGGCAAACGAAATGGGCACCTTGTCTGACGTTCTAAATAGCTGGCGGAATTTATCCTCGCATGCGTTTGAAGGAGTAGCAATGTTTAGCACCAACCGGCCACCGCAGCCAGCTCGTCTCAAATTCTCATTGACATAAAACAAGTCCCATGCCTGTCTTATATCGCCGTTTGGCACCGGCACAAGATTCAAATTAGAGGGGAAGGAGCTGAGATTTGTCACGTACAGGATACCAAAGCTCGTATCTTTGGGCCGTAAATGCAGTTTGGTAAGCTCGTCAAAGTATTGGTTGAGCTTGTTTGTCCAGAGTTTGGCATCCTTAGGTATCTCCACCACCGTTACCGTGATCTTATGCTGAGGATTGCCTGTGAAAGTCGTGACGCATGTGTTGAGTTTTCGCTCGCACGCCCACTGCTCCACAATATACAGTTCATACCCGTCCAGCGTCTGGCTGGTCTGGTGGATCCGACAGCCCCCCTCTCGCTTCAAAAGCTCAGCTGCTTTATAGTCGCTGAATAAATACCGCACCGTCTCCACCGCCGGCAACGTCCGCTGCTGCTGCTGCTGCTGCTTCTCTGTATTATGATGAGCAGCCCCATCATGTCTTCGCGAGTTGGCGGGCGAAAATGATGAGGCTTCTATAGGATAATAATGGCTGCCGAAGTATATCGTTGATTTGTGTTGAGTGGGTGTCTGGAAGGAGCAATTAAAGTCCACCAGGTTGGGAGTCCGAGAGAGAGCGATGGCGCAGACCAAACAAGATCCCCATAAAAAAAAACTAAAAAAATTAAAAAAATTAAAAAAATTAAATAAAAAAAACAACCCACATTAATCATATGCCCTTCGAGCATATGGTGTCTGTGATGAGCATGATGAACGTTTCCATATTTATAAATAAATGAATAAAAATAAGGATAGTCAGGTTTAAAAATGGCATATATACCGAATACCAAAATGGCATGGCCATTGCGCGGGCGTTGCGAATGAATGGATGGATGGCGGCAGCAACGGCTCCGTCCGGTTCGAGCTTTCTCTTCCCAACACTTGTCAAGTTTCAAATCGCCATCCATTGTAGAAAGACACGACATTCACACACACACACACACTCTCTCTCTCTCTCTCTCTTTCTCTCTTTCCAAACACGCAATGGCAGAACAAGCAAGGGAGGCGATTTTCCGTACGTCAGCAACTACAGCAGCTAAACACGACTAACACAGAATAGGCTCGGCGGATATGTCGCTTGTACAATTATACGTTGCGACTGAAATTGGCCGCGAGGTTGTATCAACACTGGGGGATTTGGGCATTATACAACTACGAGACGTACGCACAACACGAGAAAAAAAAAGGAAAAAAAGAAAGAGATGCTAACGGGAAATAGTTGAACGCGGACCTTAGTCTGTTCCAAAGATCTTTTGTTGGTGAAATTCGGCGAATGGCTGACGTTGAAACTAAAATGCGTAAGTTTTTTTCTTCTTTCCTTTCTTTCACCACCACCCACCACGATGCTAACTTGATGATAGATTACCTCCACACGCAAATGACCCGATTCGGAGTTAGTATAGGCTCTGCTCCCGAGGAAACACTGCCAATGCAGTCTGTAGCTCAAATCGACGAGCTTGTGGAGCGAGTACATGGCATGGAAGCACGGGTTATTGACCTCACTGCATCCTACGACGAGCTGCACGACAGGCAAGTACGACTGTACGAGAAACGAGCAGTAGTACTAAGTAGCGGCGAGTTTTTTGACAAGAACAATCGCGATCCTACAAACGTGCGAATGTCGCTAGATATGGATAATACTGACAATGACAATGACAATGCACCGTTGCTCTCACAGGTTGAAGAGGGACCTCGGCTAAGCTTGGACAGGAATAACATCTCCGCAATGAACATTCAGTTTGTGGCGGGGGTCCTTGATCATAAACGCATTGGCGCGTTGGAACGAATTCTCTGGCGAGCATTGCGAGGCAACCTGCTAATGGAACATTTCCCAGCTGAAGGAGAACAAGAGCTAGAAGGCAAAGATGTGTTTATCGTGTTTGGCCACGGTCAAGGCATTGTCCAGAAAATCAACAAGATTTGCGAGTCGATGGGAGCACAGCTCTACTCTGTCGATGAGAATTGGAACATGCGGCGAGATGTAGTCACCGATGTCAACAACCAGCTCGAGGAAGTATCTGACGTGCTGTCAAACACTGAGACCACGCTTCAGACAGAGCTCTCCCTGGTAGCATCACAATACTCAATCTGGAGGGTCATTCTCCAAAAGGAAAAGGCCATTTATGGTGCGCTAAACTGGTTCAATTACGACCAAACTCGACGTTGTCTGATTGCTGAGGGGTGGATCCCGCGGGACGATATTTCAACCCTGCAAGACGCTCTCCGCAATGTTACTGAGAATGCTGGTATTCACACCTCATCGGTGGTCAATGAACTGCAAACGAATCGTGTTCCGCCGACATTTCACCGCACAAACAAATTTACCAGCGCGTTTCAAAGCATTGTGGATGCGTATGGTATTGCCACGTACAAGGAGATTAACGCAGGTCTACCAACCGTGGTCACTTTTCCTTTCATGTTTGCAATCATGTTTGGTGATGTAGGCCATGGTATCATTCTAGCGCTGGCTGCTGGGGTTTTGGTTATGAAGGAAAAACAATTCGCCAAGATTGAGCGGGGCGAGATTTTTGATATGGCGTTTCAAGGCCGGTATGTTTTGCTACTGATGGGTGTGTTTTCAATCTACACTGGGTTCATTTATAACGATATTTTCTCGCTGGCAATGACTCTATTCAAGAGCGGGTGGAAATGGCCAGACCATTGGGAGAATGGTGAGCTGATCACTGGTAAGCAGACTGGCGTGTACAAGTTTGGTCTTGACTCTGCCTGGCACGGTACTGAAAATAGCCTGCTGTTTGGCAACTCGTACAAGATGAAGCTGTCCATTTTGATGGGGTATGCTCACATGCTGTACAATTTCATGTTCTCCCTGGCCAATGCCAAATACTTTGAACGCCCAATCGACATTTGGGCAAATTTTGTGCCAGGTCTACTATTCATGTCGAGTATTTTTGGCTACCTGTCCCTAACCATTCTATATAAATGGACAGTGGATTGGTTTAGTATCAAGCAACAACCGCCTGGTTTATTAAACATGTTGATTGACATGTTCTTGTCTCCAGGCAAGGTTACAGACCAGCTTTACCCAGGGCAAGGGTTTGTACAGACCATCCTTGTGCTTGTCGCGCTGATTTGCGTGCCGTGGTTACTACTGCTCAAGCCGCTTTACCTGCGGCGTGAACATAACCGAGCACGTGACCAAGGGTATGAAAGCGTGGAGCACTTGAACCGGGATGGTGACATGAACGATATGGAGGTTGAGGCTGGTGAGGATATGATTATCCAGGACTTTGCATCCATTAACGAACATGAAGAGTTTGATTTTGGCGAGATTATGATCCACCAGGTTATTCACACTATTGAGTTTTGCCTAAACTGCATCTCGCATACCGCATCATATCTACGTCTATGGGCCTTATCTCTAGCCCACAACCAATTAAGTTCGGTGCTATGGAGTATGACTATTCAAAACTCGTTTGGTACTCATGGCGCCATGGGTGTAATCATGACGGTGCTTTTGTTTGGCATGTGGTTTACCTTCACCTGTATTATTTTGGTGGCTATGGAAGGCACCTCTGCAATGTTGCATTCCCTGCGTCTACACTGGGTGGAAGCAATGTCCAAGTTTTTTGAAGGCGAGGGCCATGCATACCAACCATTTGCGTTTAAAGATATTGTAAAAAATAGTTGAAAAGATAGAAGAAAGAAGTATATTATTTTTACCGCTTATATCGTGATTGGGCCCGCGCGTGTTGGGAGGGAAAGGGGAAAAGAAAGAAAGGTCTCCAAAAATGAAATCAAAACAAACATTTTCTTCACCTAGACGAAAAGAAAAGGAAGAAAGAAAGAAAGAAAAAAAAGCATGAGCACGACAGAGCGTAAAGAACCACGCAAACGCGATGCAATTGAGACTCTTCTATCAAAGCCCCCGATGATTCTCAAATCGGGGATATCGCAGCTACGCTACCAGGTCTTAGTAGACGGAGTATCGACGGGACCTGACGGTCAATGCCCGTACCGGCAATACGTGTGGTCAGTGCTACTACGCACGCCGCCCACCAAATCCTCAAACTACTTGGTCCTTGTGAAAAAGGGGCCATGTGCAGTATACTCAAAAATTAGAAACGACACGTTCCGGACACTGACCACAGACACGGTGTTCCGGAAAAAGGTATCAGAGCATGCGCTTATCCGGGTACTCAACAGCTTTGCCTGGCGAATGGCCGAGAGCGAGGATAAAAGCAATGTATATGTACAAGGCATGAACGTTCTAGCAGCACCGTTCTTGTTTGTAGCTAAGAGCGAGAGCCAAGCATTCTTCATGTTTGAAACTATGGTGCGACGAGACTGCCCCTTGTACATCCAATCCGCGTTGCAAGGCGTCCATACAGGGCTATCACTAGTCGACATGTGCCTGGAAATCATCGATCCTAAACTCTACCAGTTTTTGAAAGAAAAGCTGCTCACAGCCGAACTGTACGCATTTGCGTCGGTTCTAACATTATCAGCATGCACACCACCATTGGGCGAGGTGCTGATACTATGGGACTTTATGTTTGCATACGGAGTCCACATGAACATTTTGTTTGTCATTGCCCAACTCAACCTGATGCGGGAAAAGATTCTAAACTCGCCAAGCCCAATCTCTTTACTGCGGAATTTTCCGCCATTAAAAGCTAAACAAGTCATCAAGCTGGGTATTTCGTTCGTGGCTAGGCTACCAGAC
>JAJLUJ010000043.1:11269-33769 GCA_030564235.1 Blastobotrys elegans
TTATTATTATTATTATTATTCTTTTTTTTTTTTTTTTTTTTTTTTTCCCGTTTCCTTCTTGTTTTTCCGTTTCCTTCTCTCTTTTTCTTTAAAAAACACCTAGTTCAAAATTCCGGTTTGGGTAATACGTAGCAATGATGGTGCGGTCGCTGAATTTGCGGCCATGTAGGGCTTCCAGTGCGGCTCGTGCGGCATCGCTGGAATCAAACTGCACATAAACTTTTCCTACACCTGGAGTCTGGAGGGTCATGGTCGTAGTTACACGGCCAACTGTACCCGACGCAGGCCGTGGTATCTTTATTTGAACCACCTGGCCAAATTTTTCACATTCCATACGCACGTCGTGTTCAATCTCCTTAAACTCCTTGTCATCGGCAAGCTCCTCATTCGTAACCATATTGAACATTTGCAAGACAGAGGTGGCAGTGAGCTGGTTATCCTCGTCTTGGTTGGCGGCCTTGGCCACGTCCTTTATACTATTCACAGATAGTTTCACCACCGCTTCGTTGATCTTGTTGCCAAACGTTGATTTGAACACTCGCAGCGCTTGTCCTCCGATATCAGTGCCGTTAAACCCTTCAATGACAGCATCCGCCAGGCCTTCATCCTTATATTTACAAAATGCAATACCCTTCAACCCGCCTTCCTTATCCTTGACCATTTTGAACGATTCCAGTTCACCAACTGCTTGAAACATGTCCCGAACTTGTTCTTCAGGAACGACAGACGGAATGTTTGCTACTGTAACCTTTTCTGGGCCGTCTGGGACAGTCAGTGGGCTCTTCAGGCCCTGGTATTCTGGTATAACGTAGTCGGCAGGCCGTTCAACTTGCAAGGTGCCCAAACTAGGGTCCGAATCGTCAATCAGATACCCCGATAAGGCCACGGCGATAGTAGCCTGTTCAGTGGTATTAAAATCAATTTGGACAACTCCCTTAACGGCGCATTCTCGGGATTGCATAATGATGGGTCCATTACATTCTTCTTCTGTCACAATGCTGGTCAGGAACGCTTTAAAAAAGTTGATCAAGTCTCGTTTCAAAACCTTCAAGGGGTCGTACCCAGTCACCAAAACACGTCTAGCGGCTCTCGACCTGCTAGGTTTTAGCGTATCTGGGTCCGTATTCTGTAGTAATGTCGAGGCTAGCTGCGAGTTGACTTCATTCTGCGATTTTAAGGAGCCATCCTCGTTGATCAATTGGGAGAGTTTTGTCTCGTCCATTGGTTTGGGGTTGCCAGGAGATGGGAAGATGCCACTCAGTTTGGCACGTTCATTCGTAACCTTGTCAAACCCTCGAGGTTTCTTGTCCCATTTCGTGAACGGACGTGGTCGTTCATTGATAGGAACCACGGAACCCAGGTCTGGAGGCGGCGATTTTCGACCTCGTTTTCTGGATCGCCACGGGCTAACACTGCGTTGTCGTTCACGTGGAGTTCGTTCCTCTTCCCGGTCCCGATCCTCGCGTGGTTCGCGGCGTTCTCTGTCTCTGTCTCTATCCCGGTCACGATCATCCCTCCTTCGATCGTCATATCGTCGAGAGTCTCGTCGATTGTTGTTGTCACCTCCTCGGTCGTAATCACGTCTTCGATCGTTTCTGCGGTGGTTATTGTTATTGCTGCTATTCCCACCACGATAGTCTCGAGGTGGACCTCCTCGATAATCTTGCCGATCTCTGTCACGACGGTCACCACCGCCACTGCTTCGCTGATAGTCTCTGTCTCGATTGCTGTTGCTGCTGCTGCTGTTGTTCCGTCTATAATCTCGATCACGTTCTGGAGCATCGCCGCCACGTTCTTCCCGACGACGACGTTGGTAGTCTTCAAACTGTGACCTGTCTTCGTTCCGTTCTCTTCCACCTCGTCCGTTGTCACTGCTAGGACCTGTAACATGGTCGTTAGTATCTTTGATATTGTTTTGAAACATACCAGAAGGAGCCGTCGGTGGAGGCTGTGAATCTTCGTGATTACTCATTATTCAACTGTGATCTTGAAACCAAGTTGAGATGTGGGTGTGTATGTGGGGGCGAGTAAAAAAAAGAAGAAGAAGAAGAAGAGGGTGGTATATCACCAATTGATACAATTCGTTTCCAGGTTTTTTTTTTTTTTTTTTTTTCCCTTTTGTGTGGTGGTGTGTGAGTGTTGATACAAATGCAAAGGAATAAAAGGGAAGGAAAAAAAAAATTATTTCCAAAAAAATGTTTTCCGGCCCGGGATGTTTTGCTCCCAGTTCTTACCCGGTACTAAAAATATTCCACATGTGCGGCTCACAACACCACAACATACACTATCGAAATGCCAAAACGTACCTACCCGCGGGATAAAGTAGTTAAGTACGATGGCAAGCCGGTAATGGAAGACGGGTTTGTAGGGCAGTTGTACCGGCTGCCATTGAACAAGACCACAAAGCAGATTGAAGACCAGCTAGGGATCGAGTTTATCAACAGCGACATCCAAGCGGTGTCTGACGAGCCGCGGTTCTCGCCATTCGCTCGTATCAAAAACGCCAATAACCCATCTCGAAATATGCATGAACCCGTTGAAGTTGATAGTAATAGAGTGGTCAACTCAGGAATGCCAGCCATGGATAAAAACGGTTGGGCGACTATCCGGATCGAAAAGCTAGCTGATGTGGTGTTTGATGGGTTTGACATGCTGACTGCAGACCAAGTTCGTGCTCGACAAGAACCGAACAATGAAGATGACGGTGGAAATTCGGCAATGAACCAAGCCTTTGACGAGGATGCGGTTATAAATTACTTGATGGAATGTGCGGAAACCGAAAGTATGATGACGACTGAGAATGGGGATGGACCCCCAAAGGCGAAACGACCGCGATATGAGTAAAAAAATAAATTTAAAAAATACAAAGCTCTATTCTTTCATTGTATATGCATTAGTTGAAACATCCCTTGCCTAAATCACGCTCAACGTCTTGCATAGACCTGGCCCACTGCCCGTCTGGAGCATACGTTTCATTTCCAGAGTCATCAACGCATTTTGCGCACACCAACTCGGCTTTAATATTTGGCATTTTGTGGGCGACGAAGCGACAGCAGCATTCACAGTCCTCTTCCTCACCAACAAATTCGTAATGGGTGTCTCCGCCAATTTTGGGTTCATAAATGTGTAAAAGCTCTGGATGACAGCGTATGATCCTTGCGTTTGGACCCAAGTATGTTAGACGAGGAAAATCCACCTGTTTACGAGGGGTTTTTAGCTCATACCGGTCTGTAACTATATCAAACATTTGCAAGCTGTTGCACGCACTAAATTTGAAACTCCACGTATGTTGGTGTCGAGCTATTGGCAGAATTTCCAGTCTTTCCAGGTTCTGACAGCTTTCTCCGAGCCGCGCAAGCTCATTATATGGCATGCTGCATCCCAATGACGTTTTTAACGACACGTTGGAATCAATACAGAATGTTTTCAGTCTGTCGCCAGACGTGGATAATGACGAGAACAAGCTGCGGATACCTTCTGATGCTGCGAGGGATAGATACCACCCCGTCCAACAGAATTTTTCAAGGTCTGGCATATAGGCTAGGTCATCAAAGATACCATCAGCATCCGGACCTTCGTAATGCAGGTCCTTTATACAGCTGGATGTGTCTTTGTCGTCATCCTCTTCCAACCATTGTGGACAAATCACCTTATTCTGAGTAATGTTTGTCACCATATCTATACACAGCCGCTCCAGCCGCTTGAACTTGCAAATCCAGTAAAAGTTAACGTATTGTTTTTGGACCATGTACAGAACCAGTTCTTCTAGAGATGTGTTATCTGGCTGGCCAAGAACGGTACGGTGTAGGGGGCTGTTGCTTTCTCCTACATAGGGGATACGAATCATGGTTAATGTATGGTTTCGGGTTATGGCGCAAAGAAGGTCAATGGGTGTACTTGACCAATCAATGTCATTGGTGAAATATGAGATGGCTGTGCTTGGAAGACGTGTGTTGAATGTGACGGAACGGTTCGTTTCTACAACGTTCATGGCAAGGTTATAAAACGGAATGACATGATGACCAACATGCAGCATAGCAGACACGTTCAAGTTGGGGTGGCCCCATCCTGCATTCAATGCTCGGTTCAAAACGTCAAACGCGCAGTGGCCCTGGGCAACTACCGACTCGAGGCTTGGCATGGCCAGCGAAACCAGCTGGTCTGCTCGCCGGAAGTTGGTTATACTGGTAGCCTCACATCTTTTGGAAAAGCTATCCATGTATTTGCCAATTTGCAGCCGTTTTAGCTGTGGGAATTCAAATTCATGGCGGCGGCCGCGAGAGTCCAAATCTTTCATATCACTTATACACAAGCTTGCCAAGCAATCCCGATAAATGTCCAGTCGAAACTTGCAAAGACCTTTCAAAAAGATAATGTAGTCTGACATGCAACCTACCTCACACTTTTCTGCCCATAGTTTTGTCGCAGACAGCTGGAAAAGCACCCGGTTTGTTTCCAACAAGGATAGCAAGTCTTTGCTAGGCAAATATCGCATTATCATGCCAGTGATAACGGCATTGGAGAGTAATTTCGATGTATTGGATCCCATGTTATTGTTGTTGTGAAGGGAAAGTGCGAAAAATATTGAAACTTTGGAAAACTACAGTACCTTTTCTTCAACTTACTGAATGCGGCTGAGCTTGCGCCCGCGAATAAAACCCCAGGCAAGTATAGACAGCGGTAGTCGGGTAAGATCATATCGGATTGAACTGAAACCTTATTATTGTATATTTAAGACCATTTTTTTGTTTTGGCGCTCTGCCTGCTTCAAAGTGGTTCCAAAAAAAAAAAAAAAAAAAAAAAAAAATGACGACTATTCCACAAATACTAGTGACTTGATCTAGAACACATTCTAACCCATCGACGCCGACGCCAGGTGTTACTCCTCCGTTTATCAATAGCGTCGTACACCCACTTTTCATCATGGTCGATATCAGTGACTCCACACAACCGTCGTTCTTCAACCCACTCACCAGGTTGGTAGTCCCGTTGCCAAAGTTGTGTCACAAAACACCATTCCTTTGGCGGTAGCACCTCGTTTAACGAGTATGCACCTTTAGGCTGTGTCAGGTCATTCCGCGATACACTGATAGTATATGGCCCGTTATAATAAATAGACTGCTTCCATTGTCCAATATCGGTGTCAAACTGCTGCAATTCAAACACCTCCACTTCACGCTGCTCGTGCGGCTCAATAGTCTCAAATTCCCGTTCCGAGTATTCATCGCATTTTTGCAACGTTAGCTCATAAAACTCGCCAGTCCTTGTTTCCAAATCAGCCACCGGCTCTGAGGTGGGGTACATTGCAAGGGGGTACGTTGTGCCAACCACAACCCACCCCGTGATTAAAAATACTAGTCTCCAGGGAGTGTAGTGGTATATATGCGGTCCAAGCATCATCAATACGGCAGCACACCCAGTCAACCCAACATAGACAATGCTAGACCGCTTCTCATCGTTTGAAAAGTATGCAAAATCGGCCAGCACGTTGGCAATGTGGTCGTAAACATATGCATAATCGTGCATGGAATTTTGCGTATCAACCAGGTTTAGGTAAAACTCCCGCGACATTTCCGGCACTGGTTTGGGAATTTGCGGAGTCTTGAGAGGCGGTCCCTGTGCAGGGACTGTGTATTGGTCAAGACCAGATGGTTCCGCTGGATGCCGGGCCATGTATGCAGGGACCATAATGCCGAATAATAGGTACGCTACCGGCAGCACCAGTAGCAGATGCGGGTTGAGACAGGTTAGCGAATAAATAGACATGGCCGAGAGGGTCAGTGAGGGCTGTTTCCAGGTTAACAAGTCGACAAGCAGATAGTACGTCTCAAAGGCAATGCCGGTCCGAGCATTGAACCGGCGAAAGTTCTTGCTCATCACCTGTACTGAGAATGGCGGCCTGGCCTTTTGCCGTTTAAGTCGTAAGTCTACTGATTCCTGGCTCAGCGCGGTTGGTAGTGTAGATGATACAAGCCGATCGACTAGTTTGTCGGCCATGTTGGGTTGCGATACAGATTTGTGGTGGTGATTATGATGATGATGGTGGCTATGCTTTCGATGGTTGGGATTTTCACCACGACCAGATGGTGATGTCGGGCTTGTCGGCTGAGAAGCAGACGGGGTACTAGCACTGTCATCAAACACTAGTCGATCCCAAATATTCGCCATTTTGTTATTGGGGTTTGATTGCTTAAGAAAGAAAGAAAAAAAAAAAAAAAAAAAGGGAGAAAGGGTTTTTGTGGGAAAATGAGAGAGAGAAGACCACGCGTGCCACATCTAGCCGCTTACATAATCTTTGTTGATAGTATTTTTTTGGTCCCGACAATTTTTTTCTTCTTTCTACCTTCGTATAAACATACAATGTCAATGAATATTGAGCTTCCGGATCCGCCAAAGGATTTGATTTCGTGCGTGCGATTTTGCCCGCACGACCCGAGCAAGCTACTTGTCGCGTCGTGGGACTGTACGCTACGGCTCTACGACGTGTACGACCAGAAACTACTCTCCACAATCCAATTCAGGGCGCCTCTTCTCGACGCGTGCTGGGGCGAAGGAGCCGAGTGTTTCGCCGCTGGGTTGGAGCGGCGCGTGTACAAGGTCAACTTTGTGTCCGGTGATAAGGATATCATTGGCGAGGATCACGGCGGGGCGATTCAGAGCGTTATTTACGACGAAACCACCCAAACGGTAATCTCAGGCGGCTGGGATTGCACTCTACAGCAGATAGACCCCGTCACTAGCAGATCAAGGTTCGTTGAGCTACCTGGGAAGGTTTATGCGATGGACCTTTACTCCAAATACCTCATTGTGGGCATGTCTGAACGGCAGTTTCATTTATATGACGTGACTAACCTAAATGAGCCGCTGCAAAGACGCGAATCATCGCTCAAATACCAGACAAGAACGGTCCGATGCTCACCAGACGGCAATGGATACGCCAGCACATCGATTGAAGGCCGGGTTGCTGTTGAGTTTTTTGACCCAGATTCACAAGTTCAAGACAAGAAATACGCGTTCAAGTGCCACCGTATAGTTGACAAGGTTAACGGTGTTGATACTGTGACCCCAGTTAACGCGATTGCGTTCCACCCTCGTTACGCCACATTCTTTTCGGGCGGGTCTGACTGCGGAGTGTGCTTATGGGATCACAAGGCCAAAAAGCGTCTCAAACAGTACCAGAAGATTGGCCTATCTGTAATGTCCCTGGACTGCAATTCTGAAGGCACGCTGTTGGCAGTGGGCGCTAGTGATGACTCGTACCGTGAAGACCCAATCGAGGCCGGCAACAAACCAGCAAAATCTGCAATCTACCTGCGACAATTGGCACCTGATGAAGGTAAAAGTAAATATTCATGAGGGTAGTAATAAACGATGAAATGAAGAAAAAAAAAAAAAAAAAAAAAAAAAAAAAAAAGTGGGAAATACAATTACTTTTCTATAAATCTTCATGCACAATTTCGGTAGGGGTGGCTGATGGGCTACCGGCAACGTCACTCTTGGCATTATTAATCATACCCTTCATTTCATTCAACTGCTTTTCGCGTCGTTCCTTCTGCTGCGTTTTCAGAGCGTCAAGCTTGGCCTGCGCGGCCGTGATCTTGGCTTCATCAGCCCCATCCTGTGCCGCTGCCAGCTCCTTTTCAGCAGCAGCCAGGCCTTCAGTCATCTTTGACTCTTCTTCCTGGCCATCCTTGACAATTTTGTCAATGGCATCAAACTGCTGGGAGATTGGCCCGTCAGTATCGACACCAGCATTGGAAATTAGTTCTCTAATTTGTCCAAACTGTTTGTACATTTGTGCAAGCGCTGCTTCCAAGTCTTCACCGGTTGGTTCAGCTGGTTCGGTACTGGCAGTAGTAGAGCTGGTGGTGGTTTTGGCCTTTTTGGTTCTAGTAGACTTGGTGGAGCTTGTGGTTTCTGGTTCAGCGTTTGGATCGTGCGACCGTCGGAACGCTTCCAAAGCCTTCTTCTTTTCGGCAAGCTCCTTAAGAGTGGCCTTGTCACTTTCAAAGTCCAACCAATCAGAGTATTCTTCTTGAAGAATTTCCAAAGCCTTTTCAGAGCCTTCTTCCATATCTGACAAAAAGTCCTTGACTCGGTAGATGGCACCTTCCAAAGTGTTTCGTGCTTCAGCCTTGGCATCTCGGTCGTTATCAGCACGGTCCATAACCCGCAGACGAGAAGCAGAGCTTTGCTTGGATGCAACGCCCATAGGCCGCGAACCAAAGTACTTGGACTTGATTGAAATGGACTTTTTGAACAGCTTTGGTAGCTTTTCTTTAGCGGCTTCGGTGGTGGTAGAAGATGAAGCGGTGGACGACGTGGAAGTAGCTTCAGAAGAATCGGCTTCAGGTGAAGCAGCTTCTTCATCAATAGTACTTTCACTGCTTTCAGTGGAACTAGAACTGGAGCTGGAGCTTGAAGTACTGGCAGGGGCCACTTCCTTGGCCAGGCACCGTGCATGGACATTAGACAAGTCAATGGTCCGGCTGTGGGTCAGAGTAAACTCACCTTCCACGACAATATCATCAATACACGTCTTTTTGGCGTCCTTCTTGAGATCTTCAATAGCCTTTTCAACACGAGTACCGTCAATCTGCACAACCTTTCGGCCATTCTCGGAAATTTCCAAGTTAAAGTCTTTGGTAACGTTCAAAGGCAATGTCTTGATAGTGCCTAGTGGGGTACCCCGTTCAAATAAAATCTGAGACTTGCCATCCATCTCAATTCCATATTCCCAGATGGATCGGTCAACAACAAACATATCCTTGCTTTTGAAAATCTTGGAAATTCCCACACCTCGCAAAGTAGCTCCCAAAACCGCCGCTTCATCAGCATTCACATTCTTGGCCAATGGCACCTTATCTTGGACCAAGTTTTGCAACTCGTCTTTAATAAATGGAACACGCACAGACCCACCAGTCAAGATGATGGAGCTAACTTGACTGATATCAATGATTGGGGTTTCGCTGTTCAATGGCTTGGTCAACGCGTCAGTGATTGGTTGAGTGACTTGGTTCTTGTACTTGGAGCTGACAGCCTCAAACTCACTTCGCTTGATGGAAGTGGAAAAGTCAGTGTCCTTATGCAATGTTTCAATCGAACTCTTGGTTTCAGTGTTGGCACTCAATACAGTCTTGACTTTGTCAGCTTCTCGCCACAACTTGTTCAAAGCTCGATGGTCCTTCATCATCTCGGCTCTTTTCAGCTTTGGGTTCTTTTCCAAAAACTTGTCCAGTAGAATATCACGAACGATTGAAGTTAGGGCATGACCGCCCAACTCAGTGTCGTAACCCACACCTTCCACATCGATAATAGTGCCCGTTCGAGGGATTGGAGACCCATCTTCAATTTCACCTTGTCGGAATGATACCAAAGTGGCAACAGTGGAGCCAGCTCCGACGTCATAAATGATATGGTACTGCTTGGTGTCGTCAAACTCTTGCTTTGAGGCAAAGTTGACAGCCACCGCCACACCATCATTGACCAGGGAAATCAGCTTCAATCCAGAAATCTCCACAGCATCTTGGAGTGCATGTCGTTGCTCCATAGTAAAATGGTTTGGGACGGTAACAGTAACGTCACGAATATACCCCGATCCAGAGTTTGCAGCTAGCAGTTCGGCTGCTCGATCCTTAATCTTGGAGAAGGTCATGCCCAAAATCTCTTCGACTGGGTACACCTCGTTATGAATATTGTACGAGACGGTAGATCGGTTGTTGTTTGAGGCTACAATCTTAACTGCCGGTTGTCTATTGTTGAATGAATCGACCGCTTCGTTCTTTAATGACACGCCCAGTAGAGGCTTGTAGTAAAATGCCGATGATTCAGGGAAACGTGTCCACAAGCCCCCAGCTGCGTTACCATACGATCGCTCCACTTCTTTATCGGATATCTTTTTGAATGTGATACCCGACATGTCTTTTCTTTTAGAGTCACTTGTTAATACAATCTCGAATGGCACTCCAGGCGCCACCAAACTCGCTTTTGTATATTCTTCGCCATAGTCGATACCTAAAACTGCACAAAACGCAGTCGATGCTGCCATCAGCAGTACCGCCAGTGTCGTTGACAATGATCCCACCTTCATTTGGAGAGAACTTTTTTTAATAATAAATAGAGGTATTAAAGTGTGTGCTTGTCAAGATGAAAAAGTCGTTTTCTTTTTTTTTTTTTTTTTCGGGGGGAGAGGAGGGAAACGTTTGACGTATTTGCGTGTCCTTTTCCAGCCTGCCGGGCGGCGTGCCCGGGCCGGCTGGGAATAAACAGATTTGGAAAGTCGGTTATAACGTACGTATATATACCGTCACGGAATTATAAGCTTTTGTGTCAGCCGTGTGTGATACCGTTTTCGGCCGCCGCCGCCGCCTTTCCTGAGTCAAACTTAAAGTCAAGCGCCGGTGATCTTAGAAGAAGCCGGCCGAACCAGGATCATCGAGCTTATAAGGCTTCTGCATAGTGAGGTCAATCTCAGGTTAAAATTTAAATTTTGTCTTGGACTTCGAGCTTGCCCGGGCCCTAGCTATAGCTAAGCTTAATATATATTATATATAATGATCACGAACCCAGCCGTTGCGCATGTTTGCATGCGAGCATGCATGCGTTAAGCTTATAAGTCTAAGGCCGGCCTCTAGAAGCTTATAAGATAACAAGCGCTCTAGTCACAGCCGCACAGTTAATTTTTTCAGCTGCCTTATATATTATATATTATAAGGTTATAAGTTAGATTATATATACCCATGAACGGGCATTGATGGCGAACCTCACAGGTCACATTAATCCGGTGTATACGTATACGGTAACTGCGTAAGCTTATTATAATTTTGATATAATAACGTCCCATCTCCGAAGCAACCAACTCAACAAGAAATCTTCGAAACAGGACGTCTTCCAAAGTCAGACACTTGCCCTTCAGGATCAGGGTCTAAGAAATATAAGGAGTGAGGAATCGCTCAACGCCGAGGATACATGACTTTAAGCTTTTATAAAATACTAGAAATAGTCTAGCTGTAGAGGTGAATAGTACAAGTAAGGTATCTTATTGATGTTAAGGTACCAATAACCAAGCATATAATATCTCAAGTTCGACAAAATTTTCGGAAAAAAAAATACCAAGCTTCTAGAGCCTGCAAATCACAGCCTCTCATTGGCCGGATCAAAAATTTAAGCCAAAGGTTATAATTAATGTATACAATGTAATAAGCTGCGGGCACCACTGAGACAATTTATTTCTCGAGCGCTCGCCAGCGCTGTTTGATGTGCCCGCCGCATCATCAAAAAAAAAAATTTTCGCTCTTGAAATTTAATATATTTTTCCCAATTGCCCGGCGATAGCCTGTCGCGGCTTTGCGCGCGCGATCAGTAAAAATTTCACTAGACCTTTTTATATCCTGCCGTATCCTCTTTTGTTTTCTTCCTTTTTTTTTTTTTCCTCTTTTTCTTCTCTTTCTCTTTTATTATTCAGAACCAGGATCCAACAGGTCAAATTCTTAGTCTTGATAAAAAGAAGCAGTATTTGAATAGCACGCACGTACACACACAAACACACGCACGCAACACACACCTACTTTTGATACTCTTTTTTTAACCACCACTACGACAACGACACTTTGATCGCTATAATAGACTTGTTGCGACTACTGACTGAATTTTAAAGAGAAAAACAAAAAAAAAAACCACAAAAAAATACATCTCAGTTGGATATTATTTTGACTGTAAGGAGAAGAAAAAACGCAATATTGATACCGAATAAGGTACGTTCGCTCCATACCAAAAAAGAAGCTCATGCTAACCCAAAACAATTAGACACACTCGCTTCGATATTTTTCAACCCACCCCACACAGAAAAACATTGCATTGTATACAAGAAAGGTATGTTTTATTTTCGCCCCGGAATCCCAAAAGCTAACAAAAAAAAAAGATTAAGAAACAAGAAAAAAAATGGCTCCATCACTACCTATTTTCCCGCCGCTCAATTCTAGCGACAAGCTCATGACTTTAGAGTTAAAGAATGGCGTGGCAGTTCAAGGTTACTCATTCGGTGCCAACAAACCTGCCGCCGGTGAGTTGGTTTTCCAAACTGGTATGGTTGGTTACCCAGAATCCATCACTGATCCATCCTACCAAGGACAGATTTTGGTCATTACATTTCCATTGGTTGGTAACTATGGTGTTCCAGACCGAAAGGAAATTGACGACGTTGTCAAGGGCCTACCACGGTACTTTGAATCTAGCAAGATTCACGTTGCTGGTCTAGTTGTTGCTTCCTACACTGAAGAGTACTCTCACTTTTTGGCACACTCTTCATTGGGCGAATGGCTCAAGGAGGAAGGCATTCCAGCCATGTATGGTGTCGACACTCGTGGCTTGACCCAGTTGATTCGAAACCAAGGTTCCACCCTAAGCCGAATCATGCTGGAAAAGGATACTGTTGATGCGTCTTTGCCATGGGAACAAAACTTTGACGTGCCGGAATGGGTCGATCCAAACTCCAAAAACCTGGTTGCTGAGGTGTCAATCAAGCAACCAGTCACGTACTCTCCACAACCAGGGACCGAAGTCAAGGGCCCAGACGGCAAGACTTTGAAGATTCTAGCTTTGGACGTGGGTATGAAGTACAACCAAATCCGATGCTTTGTTCGACGAGGTGTTGAATTGACTGTCGTGCCGTGGGATTACGATTTCACTCAAGAATCCTACGACGGTCTGTTTTTGTCCAACGGTCCCGGTGATCCAGCCACTTTGCAACAAGTCTCTGAACGTTTGGCTACGACTCTAGGCGAGGCCAAGACTCCAGTGTTTGGTATTTGTTTGGGTCATCAATTGATGGCTCAAGCTTCTGGTGCGTCCACCATGAAGCTCAAGTTTGGTAACCGTGGCCACAATATTCCAGCCACCAACTTGATCAACGGCCGGTGCTACATTACCTCTCAAAACCACGGTTATGCGGTTGACGTTGATACCTTGACTGAAGATTGGGCTCCACTCTTTGTCAATGCCAATGACGGGTCTAATGAAGGTATCTACCACAAGTCCAAGCCGTTCTTTTCCGTCCAATTCCACCCAGAGTCCACACCAGGTCCTCGGGACACTGAATTCTTGTTTGACGTGTTTATCAAGACTGTGTTGGAACACAAGGAAACTGGTGCGCTAAAACCCATCGAGTTTTCTGGTGGCAAGAAGGAGGAGATTGATTTGCAATTTCCAAAAATCGAGGCCAAGAAGGTGTTGGTCTTGGGTTCTGGTGGGCTTTCTATTGGTCAAGCTGGTGAGTTTGACTACTCTGGTTCCCAAGCCATCAAGGCGTTGAAGGAAGAAGGCATCTACACCATCCTCATCAACCCAAACATTGCCACGATCCAAACATCCAAGGGTCTAGCCGATAAGGTGTACTTTTTGCCAGTCACCCCAGACTTTGTCCGAAAGGTTATCAAATACGAACGGCCAGACGCCATTTACGTTACATTTGGTGGTCAAACCGCGTTGAACGTGGGTATCCAGCTCAAGGACGAGTTTGAATCTTTGGGTGTCAAGGTGTTGGGTACACCAATCGACACTGTCATTACCACCGAGGATCGAGAAATGTTTGCCCGGTCTATGGAGCAAATTGGCGAAAAGTGTGCCAAAAGTGCCACCGCCTCATCTCTCAAGGAAGCTTTGGAAGTGGTGGGTGATATTCAATACCCAGTCATTGTCCGTGCGGCTTACGCGCTGGGTGGTCTTGGCTCTGGTTTCGCTGATAATGAAGCCGAGTTGATTGACTTGTGTAACCGTGCTTTTGCTGCCTCTCCTCAAGTGTTGATTGAAAAGAGTATGAAGGGATGGAAGGAGATTGAGTATGAAGTTGTCCGTGATGCGTTTGACAATTGTATCACTGTTTGCAACATGGAAAACTTTGACCCATTGGGTATTCACACTGGTGACTCTATTGTCGTTGCTCCTTCCCAAACCTTGTCTGATGAAGACTACAACATGCTGCGAACTACTGCTGTCAATGTGATTCGACATTTGGGTGTGGTTGGTGAGTGTAACATTCAATACGCCATGAATCCATTCTCCAAGGAGTATTGCATTATCGAAGTCAATGCTCGTTTGTCTCGATCTTCTGCTCTTGCTTCCAAGGCTACTGGTTACCCGCTAGCATTTATCGCCGCCAAGCTTGGTTTGAACATTCGGTTGGATGAGATTAAAAACTCGGTAACCAAGTCCACTTGTGCTTGTTTTGAACCATCTTTGGATTATGTCGTTGTCAAGATTCCACGGTGGGATTTGAAAAAGTTTACTCGAGTCAGCACCGAGCTGAGCTCGTCCATGAAGTCGGTTGGTGAGGTCATGTCTATTGGCCGAACGTTTGAGGAAGCTATCCAAAAAGCCATTCGATCCACCGACTACCACAACTTGGGCTTCAACTCCACCGAGGCGTTGATGTCGATTGATATTGACAATGAGCTGCAAACCCCATCCGATCAACGGTTGTTTGCCATTGCCAACGCGCTGAACAGCGGTTACACTGTCGATAAGATTTGGTCCATGACTAAGATTGACAAGTGGTTTTTGAACAAGCTGAATGGTCTAATCAAGTTTGCTCAGGCCATGACCAAGTCGTACAGCAAGGACACTCCGGTGGCTATTTTGCGTCAAGCCAAGCAATTGGGCTTTGATGATCGGCAGATTGCCAAGTTCATCAACTCTAGCGAGCTGTCGGTGCGGAAATTCCGAACTGATGCCGGTATTACTCCATTTGTGAAACAGATTGATACCGTTGCTGCCGAGTTCCCAGCGTACACCAACTATTTGTACATGACATATAACGCTGACTGTCACGATTTATCGTTTGACGATCATGGTGTGATGGTGTTGGGATCCGGTGTCTATCGAATTGGTTCATCGGTCGAGTTTGATTGGTGCGCCGTGCGAGCCGTTCGAACTTTGCGTGAACAAGGCGCCAAGACGATTATGGTCAACTACAACCCAGAAACCGTATCTACTGATTACGATGAAGCTGACCGGTTGTACTTTGAAACCATCAATTTGGAGCGAATTTTGGATATTTATGAGCTGGAACAATCTTCTGGTGTGGTCATCTCCATGGGTGGTCAAACTTCAAACAACATTGCTCTAACCCTCCACCGTCAAAACGTGAAGGTTTTGGGCACCTCGCCAGAAATGATTGACTCTGCTGAGAACCGATACAAGTTTTCGCGAATGTTGGATCGAATCGATGTTGATCAACCTGCTTGGAAGGAATTGACCTCGTTTGAAGAAGCCGAGGCGTTTGCCGACAAGGTGACCTATCCAGTTTTGGTGCGACCATCCTATGTGTTGAGTGGTGCCGCCATGAACACTGTCTACTCTCGGGATGATTTAAAGAGCTACTTGGAACAAGCCGTTGAAGTGTCTCGAGACTACCCGGTCGTTATCACAAAGTACATTGAAAACGCCAAGGAGATTGAAATGGACGCGGTTGCCAAGGATGGTAAGATGATCATGCATGTTGTGTCTGAGCATGTTGAGAATGCCGGTGTGCATTCTGGTGACGCTACTCTTGTGGTGCCTCCACAAGATTTGGACCCAGAAACCGTGCGACGAATCGTTGAAGCCACTGCCAAGATTGGTGATGCGTTGAACATTACTGGTCCATACAATATCCAATTCATCGCCAAGGACAATGAAATCAAGGTGATTGAATGTAACGTGCGAGCCTCTCGTTCCTTCCCATTCGTGTCCAAGGTTATGGGCGTTGATTTGATTGAAATGGCTACCAAGGTTATCACTGGCTACCCAATCACTCCATACCCATTGGTTCCATTGCCAGAAAAGTACGTTGCCATTAAGGTGCCGCAATTTTCCTTTTCGCGACTGTCTGGTGCCGATCCAGTATTGGGTGTCGAGATGGCGTCTACTGGTGAAGTCGCCACGTTTGGTAAGGACAAGTATGAAGCTTATATGAAGAGTTTGATTGCTACTGGATTCAAGCTTCCAAAGAAAAACATTTTGTTGTCTATTGGTTCATTCAAGGAAAAAGTGGAGCTTTTGCCATCTGTCCGAAAGCTGCATGAATTGGGTTACAAGTTGTTTGCCACTGCCGGTACCGCCGATTTCATTCAAGAGCACAATATTCCAGTGTCATACTTGGAGCTGTTGGAAGAAACTGGCAATGAAGAAGGAGGCAAGCGTGAATACTCCATGACCCAGCATTTGGCCAACAACTTGATTGATTTGTACATTAACTTGCCATCCAGCAACCGGTTCCGACGGCCAGCTTCGTACATGTCCAAGGGTTATCGAACTCGTCGAATGGCGGTGGACTACTCTATCCCATTGGTGACTAACGTTAAGAATGCCAAGTTGTTGATTGAAGCCATCTCCAAGAAGGATGCTTTGGAAGTTTCCAGCTTGGACTCGCAAACCTCTCACGACCAAGTCATCATGCCAGGTTTGGTTAACATTGCCACTTTTGTGCCAGACTTGACCAAGCGACAAGATTTTGAACAAGTTTCCAAGATTTCGCTAGCCTCTGGGTTCTCCATGTCGCGTGTTTTGCCAGGTGGTACTGATGGTGCCGCCATTATTACTGACTTGGCTGCGTTGCAATCTGCTCAACAAAGTGCGCAAGATTCTGGTTACATTGACTACAACTTTAGTGTTGCTGCCACCGATTCCAACTCTACCGAGCTTGCTAATGTCACTGACAAGGTTGGTTCATTGGTTATCCCGTTCAACAACTTGTCTGGTAACTTGAACAAGGTTGCTACTGTCGGTAACCACTTTTCGGTTTGGCCAACCTCCAAGCCAATTGTGTCTGATGCCAAGGCTACCGATCTAGCATCAATCTTGTTGTTGGCTTCGTTGCATAACCGACCAGTCCACATCACCAACGTGACCAGTCGAGCCGACTTGAACTTGGTCTCCATGGCCAAGGAGAAGGGTCTACAAGTTACTTGCGACGTGGCTATCCACGCCCTGTTTTTGAACAAACAGGATGTGCCAGAATGCGCGGCTCTCCCAACCAAGGACGATCAAGCCGCATTGTGGGAGAACTTGCAAGTAATTGACGTTTTCACTGTTGGGTTCTTGCCGTCTCAACTAGCGCGTGATTTGGGTCACGAAGTTGTTGCTGGTGAGGGTATTGCTGAAGCTTTGCCATTGTTGCTGACTGGTGTGAAGGAAGGTAAGCTAACTGTGGATGATATTGTAAAGCGAATGCATACCAACCCAATCAAGATTTTCGAGCTACATGAAGATGCTGACTCGTTTATCGAGGTTGATTTGGACCGGGCTGCCCACAGCTCTGTCAAGACTGGTGGTATCTTCTCCAAGATCTCCAGCAAGCTATTGGTTGGTAGCGTTGAACGGGTCACGTTCAAGGGCGAGACTGTTTGTATGGAAGGCCAGCTAACTGCTCGAGAGCCATTGGGTAAGGACTACTCTTCACACCGACTGCCACCAACTGCTGCTGCTGCTGCTGCAACTACTACTACCACTGCTAGTGCCGTCTTGTCTCCAGTGCCAACTACTCCAAAGAGCAAGCGAGCCCCACGTGAGCTAATCACTTCGCCGCTACCAGCACGATCCGAGACTGCCCCAGTATTTGCTCCACAATCTGACGATTTGGGTTTGTACCGATCAGCCAACATTCCTCAAGAACCACATGTGCCAACTGCTTTGACGAATGCTATTCGAAACAATCCATTCTTGAAGCGAAACATTGTCAGTGTTGGTCAGTTTGGCCGAAAGGACTTGCATTTGCTATTCTCTTTGGCGCAAGAAATGCGTGTTGTTGTTGAACGTGTTGGTGTTTTGGACTTGTTGCGAGGCCGTGTGTTGGCCACTCTATTCTACGAGCCATCCACCCGAACTTCTGGTTCGTTTGATGTGGCCATGCAGCGACTAGGCGGTCGTGTCTTGCCAATCACCACCTCTACTTCATCTGTCAAGAAGGGTGAGACTTTGCAGGATACCGTGCGAACTTTGGCCTCTTATACCGATGCTATTGTGATGCGACACCCTGAAGAGGCGTCCATCCACACTGCTGCCAAGTACTCTACTGTTCCAGTGATTAACGGTGGCAACGGATCTGTTGAACACCCAACTCAAGCCATGTTGGACTTGTTTACCATCCGAGAAGAGTTGGGTACTGTGAATGGTATCAATGTGACGTTTATGGGCGACTTGAAGCACGGTCGAACAGTCCATTCCTTGACCAAGCTATTGAAGCACTACCACGTCAAGGTCAACTTGGTCTCTCCAGCCGAGTTATGCTTGCCAGAAAAGATTATTACCCAGCTTCGAGACGCCAACATGTTGGGCTCCATTTCCGAAACTTTGACTGACGACATTTTGGCCTCTACTGATGTGCTGTACTGTACTCGTGTGCAACAGGAACGGTTCCAAGACACTGCAGAGTACGAACGGTTGAAAAACTGTTATGTGGTCAACAATGAAGTGTTGAACAAGGCCAAGAAGCACATGTGCATTATGCACCCATTGCCTCGAGTGAATGAGATTGCTGAGGAGGTGGACTTTGACGAGCGTGCGGCTTATTTCCGACAAATGCGGTACGGCATGTTTGTGCGGATGGCTCTGTTGGCCATGGTGATTGGCGCAGAGTTTTAAAGAATTTTGAACCTAGATATGTAAAAACGTTTCTTATTATTTTGTGTGTGATAATTTTGTGTGTTTTATTATGCGTGTATGGTTTTGTGTGTATGTGTGTGTGTGTGTTGTGTGTGTATTTTATTTATTTGTGTGTATTTTATTTATTTATTTATTTTTAATTATATTTTTCTTTCAAAATTCAATTGTTTCTAACAACAGCACACGTTCAGACACACACTAGGCACTAGCTTCACGTCGCGACCAAACCAAAGCTTAACGACCCGCTCTGCAAAATCATAGTCAGACCGGGAGTATGGATCGAGCCCCATGCGCCGGATATCACTAGCGTCTATAGTGATGGGCTCCCCTGAATCGTCTTCGCTGCTATCAAAGTCCTGTGCCTGTATCAATGTGGCAATGGTCTGGAACATACGCCTTGACATTTGCTGGAAATACCCAATAGCCATAATCTCCAGTGGCGGCTCGTCTTCCAAACCACTGTCGCTATTCCGCACGTCCAGCTCATCTGCCAAAACTGGCCGTGGAGGGTGGTTTCTATAAATCAATGGTTCGTGGCTGCTATTATCACTACTGGTGGTAGAAGAATGATGATTATGGCGGTGGTGGTGGTGGAACATTCGGCGGTGAGGCATTAGCCCTTCTGTGTCCTGTATACACTCATCACTTGCCGCCTCGCCAGCAGAAGCCCACCATAAAAACCCGTTAATGGCAGCCTGGCTACAAAGCGTGCTGACATTATCCACAAACCCGCCAACCCAATCCCCCAAATGATCTGCATACGACGAGTTTGACACCACCTTTGTATGAATATTCAACGCGTCTAGTAAAATCTGGAACCGCCGCTTGGACCTTCCAGTGGCGTACTGGATCAAACGAGTAGGCGCGGTATCCGACCCATTCTGGGCGATTGCCAAGTGAGTATGCGAGTTTTCACCCTGAGTAACGACAGCCACATCATACCGTTCCTGCTTATCCAGCAGTACTGAGTCTCGTGTCGTTACTACAAAAGACTTTGACGACACGTTGCTATCGTGACCAAGCCATTCCGCGTCGGGAAGGCTCACGCTGTACAGCGCATTCACGTTTCCGTACTCCTTCATGACACGAGGTGAAAAGAGGTGGGTGATATCGCTGGGGATGGCGCCAATAATGGACAGCACGTAGACAAACTGGCACATTTGCTCAACGCTGGTGGCAGGGTTGAGCAAGACCAGCTTTGTCCGGGCCATGACCGCTTTCCAAATCTCAAACATGAGCGGACCGTACATTACCAACATTGGCTTTACAGCGGAGATGGGGTGTCTTTGGGGCAGTTCTAACCCTGGCCTCATGTCTGTGGGTACAGAATAACGGTCAAAAAACTTTTCAAACTGAGCATACTTGTGTATCCCTTTGCCTCCATCCATAAACTTGCCCAGTAAATCTTTTAATGCGTCCCCGTACATCCAGATCTTGCATCCGTCTTCCTCGTCTTGTGTGGCGCAGAGGACAGCCAAGGAGTAGATTTCCATTTTGGATCGATCGTGGCTCACCAGACTGTTGAATCTGCCGTGATCTTGTTGTTGTTGATGTTGTTGTTGTTGATGATGTTGTTGTTGATGATGATCGGCACTGTTATTCTCATGATAGACATGCTCGTCATCGTCCAATCGTTGGTGGAACACAGATATGCCTTCAAAGAACTGATCCACTCGGTCAGTTGCTGGGGTGGCGGGCTGTACAAAGTAAATCACATCCTCAGTAGCAGTATGGAGCCCTGACGGCAGTGCTCGAAACTCGCAGCCGCTTTGGATCGCATCCCCTTCCCCAGGTTTCGACTTGGACCATACAATGACGTTACCTTTGCGCACGTCAAACTTGACGAGAAATATTGATACCACTCGAGGTGATACCCGGATTGAGCTCATTGTGTTGTGCTGTTGCGTGTGGATGAGGTAATGCGGAAAAATGTCGTTGTGGTGGGATTTAATTTTGTGGCTTGGGAGTAAGAAGGGGGGAGCAATGTAGCAAAGCACAGGTATATATCTCGAGACATCCGTCTTTGGCATGGCATCTGGTCAAAAATCACTGCATTAAATCTATTGTTATACCATTTACTCGTGAAACTCGTGAAAATAGAAAAATTAAATAAGAAACTGCACTAGCAGTTATAGTACGACCATAATTAAAACCCCGAAAGCGTTGTCTATGTCAGGTGCTTTATGTCACGTGTACCAAACCTTGACGGGGAGGGGCCTTGTTTAGCCGCACGAGGCGCTCAACAGGAATCGACAGGCAAGAACTGGCAAGGCGGACAGAACCCAGATGAACAGAGTTGAGTAATGCACCAGGCAATATTGGGGTTTAAGCCATAAATAACACTTGTTATTGCTCCGGTTTATCTTCAAGCAGCAGTGACAGCAGCAACGGAAGCGAGTGTTCGACTTTTTACGCACTGGAACAGGGTTCTATGACCCCAGGGTCGGCAAGCATGGCCAATTTTAAAAAAGTTGGACTACTTGGTATCACTCCTTTTTTTGACGCTGGAACTTACTACCCGTCATCAGGAAGTCTTAAAAGTCGGTGACTGTGTTGGACAATTGAACGCCGAGTGGTTAAAAGTTGCTACAGTTTTTGGTTATTGCTGAAGTACGTGGGATCTGCTGTTTAGCTCGGAAGAGGACGTCCATCATAGTCCATTGGTAAACCATTGAAAGTGTCACTTTCCAAACTAATTGATACCGCGTGCATAGTAATAATAATAATGGTAAAAATAAAAAATATATATAAAAAAAAAAAACAGTTCAATCATTTCTATGTTTATATATGATGTATAAAAAAAAATCTCAAATGTACGTTGCGTGTATAAATGTTTCATTGTTCATTGTTCATTATTTCATTCAGCTTTCATCACCGCCACGTCCATTATGCAGAGCCGGCCGTGGAGCCACTGCATTGGCACTAGCAGCAGTAGCAGGTGCGGCACTTGCAGTGGATGATGAAAACCCCGTATGCTGCTGCTTTAATAAATTTCTCCGTTCAATCTCTTTGCGTACAAACCCGCCCACGTCTACATCCTCGGATCTGTACTTGTTCATCCACGAATGATGCAACAAGATGGCGTATGGCGGCCGTTTTGTTGGAATCTTATTCAAACATTGGCTGACAAACGACTTAGCGTCGTCAGAGTACCCATCCGCGAGTTGAGGCGGCTTACCATCCACAATTGCACTAAGCTGGGAAAACACCGAGCCAAACGTTTCAGGTGGATATGGATATGACCCCTTTGCAATCTCCAAGATGCTCAGCCCCAGCGACCACACATCTGAATGGACAGTGTACTCGCTGGTTGGGGTGGCAGATCTTATACGTTCTGGCGCCATATAACTCTGGCAGCCAATGTTTGTCCGCGCAATAGATGCAACCAACTTCCCGGAAACGCCAAAATCGCACAATTTAATCTTCCCGCTGGTTGATACCAAAATGTTGGTTGGTTTAACGTCTCGGTGGATGATATTGTGCCGATCCTTCAATTCCCTCAGGCCTTCGACGGTAGCACGTGTAATCACCGCCAAAACGGGTTCGGGAACCCCGTTTTGGTAAATTTTATCCAGCGAACCTCCGTCCATGTACTCCATGCAAACGTACACAGCTCCCTCGGCAAAAAACGCGCCGTAAAAGTCGACAACATATGGTGAATTGCAATTATGCAGCACCTCTAGCTCCATGATAATTTGCGCAAACTTTGCTTCGTCAAGTTCCAGCCGAATCTCCTTCATGGCCATTTCAACACCGGTGGGTTTGTGAAGAACGCGCGTCACGGTACCATAGTTGCCTCGTCCCAACTCCCCCAACGGCTCAATATCTTGCATAGAAATGTTGTACTGCTTCTTCTTGCCCGAC
>JAJLUJ010000043.1:36269-69140 GCA_030564235.1 Blastobotrys elegans
GAGGGGGTGGCAGTATAGACAGGGCTCGCTTAATTCAATACCACATGCATGGCAATAATGTGACCCGGATCTTATAGAAAAAAAGGAAGAAGAAAAAAAAAGGCTTACCTGCAGATATATAAGGGTACTTAATTAATAAAAGACCGGCGATGATTGCTACATTGATTGCTCACATGATATGTTGCCTTAAACCTCAAACTTCTGAAGGAATGAGATTGATCGCTTGAGGTCTCACAATCGCCGCATCTCTAAGCTTACTAATGTATTCTTCTCATTAATGCATAATATAAAACTACTCTCGTCTTATTCTATAGCTTGGCTGTCTATCCGGTCAAAGTTGAATTTAAGGCTTTGTGGTGGAGGAGAGGTTGGGGTGGTTGGTTCATTTTGGTATTGGGTAGGGCCTTGGTTCGGATTATGGTTCTGGTTCTGGTTCTGATTCTGGTTCTGATTCTGATTCTGATTCTGATTCTGATTCTGGTTCTGGCTTTGTAAAAAGCTTCCATGGCTGGCCTTGGACGGGCTCCTGCGGACACGTCTAGTAGTATTAGGCAATACAGCAGGACCAGGGCCCAACCCACCCATAGAGAACCGCCGCAGACGATTAAACCCAGACCCAATCGAGCTCTTATTCGCCACAGTGCCCGTATTCGTTCGACCAAACGTTGGTTGTCTCGTGAGCAGTTGCGGCTCTGCATGCCGATCGCTATTATCATCCTGGCTCCCCTCATCATCATCATCTTCTTCTTCCTCTTCATCTTCGTAATCCACGTATTTATCAACCGTTTGAGGCTCGATAGGTCTCGTATTAGGGTTCATAACAGCTCTATCAAGTGCATACGGCAGGCCACGGTGCCGACCTCGAATCTCCATTGCAATGACAATGAGCTTGCCTAGCGTGGAAAACTGTGCAGAAAATGCGGTATTGGTATCTGGGTAGCCCAAGCTCATACCCACCGTACCATAAGCAGACGTGAGCTCGAACAAAATGGCAAACACATCAAACCGGTACTGTGTATCGTTATCAACGCGGCTGCCCTCAGTAATAGTCAGTAGAAACAATCCCAGCGCAATATACCACAAATCAAACGACAGCTGCCGTCTCAAGTGATGTGCGATATACGTAGGCGCTGGGCCATCACCATCCTCCGTATCACCACCACCACCAGCACTGCTTTCATCATACACACCAAGCGACTGCTCTTCATACACGTTTGTTCGCCGAATACTAATGGCAATGGGCAGAACGGAAATATACATCATGATGGTATACCCCACCGCCACGCCGGCATGCAGGTCAGACAAACTGACGATAGTATATCCGGTTGTTCGTGTCGCAAAGGCTTGAAAAAGCCCGTTTAGAATACGATACCCCACTCCCGTCTGATTAACTGCCGGGTTGTTCAAATCAAGTACGATATAAAAGATCAAATCAACACCGTTTAGAATTGCCAGTACGGCGACCAGCCACCATGTTGCCGAGGATGGGAAGAGTAAGGTGAAGCACCGCCGCGGGTGGTCGAGCAAAAACGCCAACGATTCGTGGGAATGACCATATTCTGGGCTCAGCTTGAAAATGATCCAGATTATGAGCCGTAGCAGGCATGGGAACCCGGTATTCCCAACCACCATAAAAAAGGACATTACAATCTGGAGGTAGACTTCCTTATTGAACGAGCTCATGGAATCAGGCGCGAGGGAAAACCCCACGTCGTTGAACCCAGACCCGCAAGCAAAGATTCCCCACCAGGCTGGCGTTACCCCTACCGACCGTAGATACTTTTCATGTTCAGGCTGGTTAACAATCCATGGTACAATCAAAATAGCAGCAAGAACATGAAGTCCAACGTAATATGCAACGAGGATTTTAGCCAGCAGTTTCAATGCTCGGTATTCAACTCCGCCCAATTCCTCCTTCTGGTCCGGGGTCAGGTCGTGGAATCGCGAGTTTCGGCCAATGGTCGGCTCCCACGATAGATAGTTTGCACTCATCATTGGCTGGAGCTTGTCGTGATCTAACGAATCTCTGCTGTGTAGCCGGTCGCGGGCATTTGATAGCACCCGTTCAAACGTTTGTGAGCGGGGGATTCGTTTCCGACCGCGCTGGCGGTAGTTTGTAGGGTCGATGGATGGTACCGCCGAGCCTGTAGCTTCAGTGACCATGTCGCCTTCAATGGTATGCGCGCGTTTCCCAAACGCCACGCCCTGGCCGAGGTTATTATTTCTAGATAAGTCGATATTATACGACTTGCTTCGTTTCAAATCATCGCCAAACTCGTCCATGGTTTTGGAAGAAAGCGTGTCGTCGCTAGTGGTAGCTCCACCATTCAACTCGCGCTCTCTTCGTTCATGCTCCTCGTCCATTTCTCGTGGGCCTTTTATAACTAGCGCTGGGCCCTCTTCATCGTCGTCATCGTGTAGGTAGCTGATCTCGCTCCTATTGCGCTGCATCATATTGATTGACGTGTACATATCTCTTGGCGCTACCGATTTGTGCCGCTGGGGGTGCGGCAAGTCCACAAACCGAATATCCCTGGCTGGCGGGTGGTCAGCGACGTTGCTCTCTTCTTGAGTCGTGGACCCCGTATCGTCATTCTCCTGGCCACCTGGTGCTAGTGGAATCGCCGTCTCTACCGGTTTGGGTTTAGTGGGCTGCCTGGTCGACATTTCTATATCATAGTCTCCGTGCGAGGCAGTATTCGCACGTGCCATTGTCGCAGTTCGTCGCATTCTAGACTGGATCTTGGACGACAGCTTGATGCCCTTAAAGTGCTTTTCGTACCAATACAGGCGCAGAAACACCACCGACGAGTGGATGAAGATGGGAGTGGTGAACATGGGGATGAGGTAGAGCACAATCTGCTGGTATAGCTCGAGGTTGTTGAGGTCTTTGGTATTGAGGCCAGCTTGTGTGCCGGCCCCAGATGCTAGAAACAACGCATCAATGTAAGGAATATTCTTGACCGGGTAGACTAGAATTGATCCCACAATGATGAACCCGATAATGTACAAGTCTGTGTGTTAGCTTCAAATGAGAGAGAGAATAGACATACAATGAACCCCAATAAATGACAGTCCAAGGCGTTGGACCGCCCCAGATAAGCCCTTCACCCACTGAACTAACCTCTGTCCGACCATATACTAGTACGGCCCCTACCGATCTGTTTTAGAGCGAGTCTAATGAAATATTATTCTTGAAAGAGCCTGGTTGGAGGGCCGGCCTAGTCAAATCGTGGTTGGGTATAAATGAATTCAAACAAAAAAACTTTTCGGTTTTTTTTTTTTTTTTTTTTTTTTTTTTTTTTTTTTTTTTTTTTTTTTTTTTTTTTTTTTTTTTTTTTTCCTTTCTCTTCCGCTCAACCTTATATAGTACCGGTCCCTTTAAAAGTATGTGAGGCTGCTTTGTGACAGACAAGAATACAGGCGGAGAAAGAAATGAAAAATCGATTCAGAAAAACCGGGAAATCTCAGACGTTTATAAAAGGGAAAAAAAAAAACGCGATATCTGATGACGAAAAATTCTTTCCGATTTGGGTTGAGGCTGAGGAGTTTGTGAGTGAGGTGAGGTGAGGTATATATACTATAAGAGTGAGGGCTCAGAGACAACGTACCCGAGGAGTAAAAAAAAAAAAAAAAAAAAAAAAAAAAGAAAAGCTTAGATCAGCACACTCACACTCTCTCATCAGCCTTAAGGACGACGGGTATACTGCGGTGGGATTGGAGATTTAAATTGGTCTGATGCAACGGGCTGGATATATGCTAGTATTATAAGGCTTATTTAGGTAAATCTTAACGGTGAACGTTGCATCATGACCACACAATTAATAGTTGATTACACCCATTCTAATATTTATATGATGATTCAATTCACATATATAAAGGCTTACTTAAGTAAGTTACCCCCCTTTCGGTTATAATTGGTCGAAGTTGGGCCGGCCTGGCTTGAGAGTTCTTGCACATGTTCCGAAACAGGGCTATGTTAGGGCTACCATATATATGATATTTATAAAGGCCGTATATATAGCTTAAGATGTCAGTTGCCAATATTAATTAACGTTGATTCAAGTTGTATATATAGATATATAGATATATAAATTTATAAACCTGCGCTAGCTTAATTATAATTAGCCTGGTCCGGCCGCGCCATGACTGAAATAAATATATCGATCCAATTGCGGCCGGGCTTACGGGTATACGGCCTTATACCTTAAATGTTCATATATGCGCATTGGAACCCTTGTCTCCTCTCCCAACCGGGGTCGCGCTGCAAAAAAATTTCAGGTTCAGATCGCCCTCAACGTCCAAAACATGGGTAAGGCTGAGCTTGTGACAGTAGATTGTCTAAAGTCTGTTGCTTGTGTAGAGAGATGGTCTGCGTGTCGGTATACTTCCATCCACTTCAGTGCTCCATATGATATCCGTGATTAATAAGAAGTGCATTACTCGGCGTATGCGCAGTTTTTCATGGCCGCGTCGGCTGTGTCTGCGGGCTTGGCCTACATCAACGGCTAGGTATCTCCGGCGCCGTGTTTTCAAATAGGCCTGTTCTGATATCGTTTACAATTGTGGGTCCCAGCCGCAACCTATGACATACAGGTCGGGCTTGTGACTGCGACAAGTGTTATTTTATACGATATTCCCCTCTGTGCATAGCCCTGTCCATATTTACTACGTAATTGGGCCGTTTTCGTTTAGACAACCAAGCCCATTTGGCAACACGCACACACACATACGAGCCTTTATTTCCCGCGTTTTTTTTCGCAAATAGGAAATAATTTGGGATTCGGCCGGTCTGTTTCTGTTACCTTCTTATAAGAATAATACGAGGTGATGAGCCGCGCGATGCCCTTGGCTATAGGTATAGCCGCCAAGACCTACTATGCATATGGCATTGCTATATACAACTTTGTGAAAACGCTCAGCTCGCGCCGGAAAGACGGGACACGACCCAAGCGAAGACCATCCGGACGCGGCTCATACATTTCAAAAAGCCGTAAGAGCAAGGATGATGGCTGTGGAGAGTTAAGGTGCAAACCATTGGACGGGCCATCATGCGCACTGATATTGATGGGCCAGAATCGGTACTCCCAGTCGATTGGGAAGCCGGAGGGCGTGTATGAATATGGCAAGCATAGTAACGTTAACTAGTAGATGCCGCAGTGCACATGTATAGGCAGGTCGTTCTATCAACCCACTATTGAAGTAGCCAATTAGCGGTAATATAGGCACGCAGTTGTTTATTGGCGCAATCCACCCACGGCGGGCGAGTTGGGTTATAATAAGTACAGGAGGTTTAAGGTGCACCATGGTCGGCAGAGCCGCATAATCAAGCCTGTGGGATTATGGACTTTTATAAAAAATAAATAAAAATAAAACAGCATTTCTCCCATGTACGTATGCTAAAACCCGAACGAGTTTGAGGTTTATAATTAGACAGGATTGGAAGCCTTCCTTTTCTTTAACGTGCCGGACATCCGATCCCAACTCAAGCCGCGCTCCTCTAGAGCTCATTAACATTTTTTTTCTCCTCTCTTTCTTTCTTCTTCACATTCACAGATGTCTGAACGAAAAGGACAGCAAAAGTACTATCCACCCGACTATGACCCTTCACAACGGGATAAAAAGCGGGTCAAGAAAAAGCCAGGCTCAGCTCCTACTCGCATCAGTGTACGTATGATGGCGCCGTTCTCGTTCCAGTGCGACACGTGTGGCGGGTTCACCATGAAGAATACAAAATTTAACGCTCGAAAACAAGTATCCTCAGAGACGTACCTAGGCCAGCGCATCATTCTGCTATTCCTACGATGCCCATCATGCTCAGCCGAGATTTGTTTAAAAACAGACCCCAAGAACAGCGACTATATATGCGAATCGGGCGCCAAACGTAACTTTACGCCGTGGCGGGACGAGCAAGTGGCAAACGAGACGGACGAGCAGCGCCTGGATAGACTGATTAAAGAGCAGCGCGAGTATGAAGAGATGGAAGAGAGGGTGCGGTTGTATGGGCCTCGTGCCGCTAAGGAGATGGAGGAAAATGCCGGCGGGCTCAGAGACGGCGACGACCCAATCAAACACTTGGAGAATAAGATGAACGACGCTAAACGGGAAATGGAGATTCATGACGAGCTGGAAGATTTGCGCGAAAGGAATGCTCGTCTCGATAAAGCTACTAGCAGGGGCTTGCTGGATCGAGTCCATGCAGAAGTGACATCTTCCGACTTTGTTCAACACAATGAGGATGGCGGCGAACAGGAGGACGAAGAGGTGGCCAGAAACGCATTCAGGAAGGATACCCAAGGCAACATTGTTCGAACCGCAGAACCTACGCAAACTACATCAATATCATTCGGAAAAATTGCAAAACCATTGCTCAAAAAGAAGCAAAAGGTAAACTCGCTTGGAGTTGTGGTCAAAAAGAAAAAGCCAATCATCCAGTAATGTAATAAATATATTTATTCTTTTTTTCTTCTCTTTAAATAGTAATAATATAAGAACAAAAACAAAATAAAATAAAAAGATGCATCAAAAAAGTTCTTTGCTAAACTACAACTCTTCAAGGTCTGGAATATCAAAGTGAAAGAAAGGGGTATTTGTGTCCACAATTGGTACAAAATCGCCCCGTTCCCCGTCATACACTGACGTAGTGTCTCGTTCCTCCTCGTCTTTATAATTTGGTTGTATCTTGTCATTATCATCATTGTCATCATTATTGTCGTTAGTATAGCCTTCCGATCGGCCTTGGAATTGAATGTTGGCACGTGCTGCGGCTTGCACATATTGGTGTTCCGGTGGGTTTGAATCAGCGCCGCCAAAACCTTCACTTATTAGCGCCCGTTTCGCCCAAACAGACATGATACCTGCAAAATGGTACTCGACTTTGCGGTTGGCATATTTGTCCAACGCCTGTCGGACATCCACCAACGCCTGCACACCAGTCAAGTCGACTTGCGGAGTAGCCGAGAAATCAAACACCACTGCCCGTAGCAAAGGCCGACTCTCTGCCACGTCATCAACTTTTAGATGTCGTGGACCATGATCGTTCCATGGCCGATCGCCAAGCTTTTCAACATTGTTTGCGTCAACACCCCGCCGCGTCAGTCGTTTAACCTCATCAACCAGAATGTCGCTCTGCCTTGAGCAGTTTGGATATGTGAATGACTCGCATGGCCGGAACACAATCACGCCCGGTGGTGGTGGCCGGATCTGCACGTCTGGGTTGATGCTCTTGTGGTTCAATGGAACCCACTTGTACCGCGTTCGTTTATCGTTCAATCGGATTGACGTGGAGCTTTCATACTGCGTCACTGTATCCTTCTGTTTCCCATCAGATACGCTAGTCGTAGTAGTAGCAGTAGCTGGCAATCCTTCTGCTTCAACTTCAACTTCGCTGTTGATGCTGGTCTTGGAGTCGTTGGCCTGGCTCTTAATTACCGGGTCATTGACTTGGCAGTATTCAACACGGCCCAAAAACTGGCCAGTTGGGAACGCCAGCCGCAGCAAGAGAAACAGGAGACACGCGCCAACTGCAAAGTAGATACCGTACTCGATAGACGTAAACACCGAAAGAATGACCGAGGCGATGAAAATGAATGCCTCGGCTGGAGAGCACTTGTAGAACCGGAATGAGGTTTTTGGGTGTGCAATCAAATCGCCCACGGCGTGGATAATGACGGCACATAGAGTGGCGTTTGGAATCCAGTAAAAAGCTTCTGTAAGCGCGTAAAGTGCTAACAAGATGACGATACCAGTGAATAGACCAGCTAGTGGAGTTCGCACACCACACTTGCTCTTCAACGCTGACCGGGAAAACGAACCAGTCGCTGGGTACGCCATGAAAAACGTACCAACCAGGTTTGTAGTTCCAATAGCCACCAGTTCTTGGTTTGGATCAATCTTGTAGTCGTTAATTCGTCCAAACGATTTGGAGATGGCAATATGTTCGAGTAGAAGCACGACAGTGGAGATTGGCAGCTCGCCGGCCATGGCGCTCATCAAGTTCTTATCCCAGCTTCGCAACCCCACGTTTTGAAGCCCTCGAGGCACTTCCAGCAAGATTTTGATTGGGTAGCTATCCGAGTCGTAGTGCCGGCATACCCCCCATGAAATCAAGGTGGCAAAGATGATAACGACACCACTTCGTAGCACGGTACCGAAAAAGAAGTATCGTGCATATTTCGGCCATCGTTTCCCACCATATGCAAACCCCCATTTCGTTAGGTAGAGAATAGTCAGCGTGGTTAGCCCAAACGCCGCATCTAGCTTAGTGTGTTTGAGGTTCTTTAGCGTGTTGATGATGACCAAGTACACTTCAGCTCGAGTATCAAATAAACTGTTCAGGCCAAACAAACCAGGCACTTGCCCAACCACAATGTTGATGGCTGACCCCGTCATGAACCCCATCACTGCTGGAATAGGAATAAACTCGAGGATGAAACCAAGTCGGAGCAAACCCATGCCGAGTGCAATAGACCCGCACAATAGAGCCAGTGTGGTTGCAATAATTGGCCCATGGTCAGCGTATTCTGGGTTTGCAGAGATGACATGGGCAACTACCTTGGATACTTGTAAAGACATGACTGCAACTGGTCCGATAGAAACATCCTTGGACGTGGCGAATAAACAATAAATCATGACACCGACAAATGACGAGTAGAGACCGTACTGTGGCGGTAGTGTGGCAATCTGTGCATATGACATACCTTGTGGAACAAGTACCAGGGCTACGGAAATCCCAGCAATTAAATCACCATACAGCCAGGTTAAATTATACCGATAGATCCATGATGCAATGGGGAACAGACTGATAATGTAGTCTTGTATTAGTGGTAGTGGGTTCCGCCAAAACAATTTTTTCGCCGTTTGGTAGGTTGACGCCCTTTCATGTCCGAAACTCGGTAGGCTTTCATAATATGAAGACATTTTTTGTTTGTAAGAAATGTCTTGTTGAATGGTCTAGGTCGAGTCGAGAGGGATACTGTTTGAAAAGAATTAAAATAAAAGGGAAAAGGAAAAGAGAGGGAAAGACTTAATATATAAGTAAACAAAAACAACCAGCGAGCTACAGGGGAAAAGAAAAGAAAGAAGAAAGAGAAAAAAAAAAAGCATGTTCAAACGAATCCAAAGATTTGATTGATTGAATTGATGATGATCGCTGAAAAATTATAAGCTTAGGCCGTTCGCATTAGGCCTGCAGAAAAACGAGCGGAGCTGAACAGATGGCTTCAACGCACGTGATATCTTGGATACGCGCGCGCGAGTGGGGCGGGGCAGCGGCACCATGCAATGACGTGCTGCCGACTGCTCATTATAACATCGATCGATATATCACAATTGATTGATTTGAATTTAAACGAACGTTAGGGAAAAAAAAAAAAAAAATTTTTTTCTTTCTGCACAAACTTATTGAGCCGGTGCCATTTGGTCGATCAATCAAACCAGTTGAGTCTAGAGCTGGTTTCTACCGGTCAGACGTCCAGTCGCGCCGGTATATATATTCGTGGTATCGAGCGCAATCAATTCCCGTAAAAACCTAATTAAGCTTAGAGCAAAACCGTTTTGTGGCCGATATCGGTGTCTCTCTTTTCTCTTTTAAAATTGTTGTTTCCGGATGAGTTTTAAATTGTGTTTCTGATTTGGCCGGGATGCGGCTCCGCATTCACCCTTGATCTTTTCTTTACCCCCCTTTATTTGACACCAGCCTAGGGTCAAAACGTGGTAAAAAAAGTAAGCTTGATCCATCATTTGACTTTCATACAAACAACCTCATTTTTTTTAAATATTTTTTTTTTTAATACTTGTCTCCAAGCAATGACGATGTGGAGTGTACAATGGAGGGAGGGGGGTGTAGACAGGATAACGGCCGGCGTGGAAATTGCGATTTGTCCTATAGTATACGTACAGTGAATTAGTTGTGCGTACGCATATATATAAGCTAGCTTGTGACGGCCGGCCGCACCGTCTAGACTGCAGAGCGCTATAGGGCCCGGGCTCTAGTACGCATGCAAGCTAGCATCTAGAGCTATATAGGCTTAAATTTAGGCCATGCATGCATGCATATATATTAATTTAAAGGCCGGCCGGCCTGTCGACAGCTGTAGATATATATATCGATCTGTGAACTGCAGCCGATCCGGATCATCCAACTAATTAATTATATTATATATATATATATATATACATGTGTGTGTGTGTGTGTGTGTGTGTGTGTGTGTGTGTGTGTGTGTGTGTGTGTGTGTGTGTGTGAAACGCCGTACGTACGTTCGATCGATCGTACGTATGTACTTGCATGCGTTCCAGGTTTAAGAACTAACATGTGCAGTGTAACCGGTCCATATACCTAAGCCTTAATTACCCTTGTATTGGATATATCGTACGTAACAAAGTTAATTAACAATATCCGGATTGTACGTACGCGTACCAGATCGGGGATCATCCAGCTCACTTGACAAAACCCCATCTTTTTACGTCACTATAGTCTTGTAGGAAGACCGAATGATCAATTTTTTGCATTAATGAATTCCCGAGCTTCAATACCACGTTTCCATTTAGATTCCCAACTTGTTTATAAATTATACGTGATTTAATGGTGTTTGGCGATATTGTGGATGTATACATTTAATCCTTTGTCGTCGATCAGCAAAAGCTTGGCCGGAAAAATTAATTATGTACGCTTAATTACGCGTGTACACCTTAAGAATTCACAGCGCTGTTTCGAACCTGGCTGTCGTCATTATCAGCTGAAATTTGCGCGGCGCCAATTAATTATGAATTTTTTTCTCCAACACTCCACTTCTCCGCCAACACAATTGCACCTAAAAAAAAAAAAAAAAAAAAAAAAAGATATGCTTAGGTCGCTACTAATACAATCTCGAGCAACCACCATTATCCCCACAACTCAGAAAAGTCTGTTTCATTCATCACGCCTTGCATTTGCCAAGGTACCGAACAAAAACAGGCAGATTCTAGATCTGGTGCCGCAGCGAGGCCGAGTCACCATCATCACGCAAGATGGCGAACGGCTTGACAACATGTCGGTGTTAAGGTTTATCAAAGACCGAACGTTTAATAGCACGGCGCAGGATTTGGTGGTAGTGTCGATGCAGCCGGTAGAAGGGAAGGATCCAACGGTGGTGTGTAAAGTGGTGACTGCATCGTCAAACGTTTCCAAATCAGCACAAGCCAAACAACGATACCTGGAGCAGAAGGGCGGTAAAAAGACCGGCAATAGTGTCAGCGGAGCAGCACAGAAGGAAAAGACGGTGCCAATTTCATGGACAATTGGTGCATCCGACCTCAAAGGTCAAAAACAAAACGCGATCCGGTCTGTGCTGACGCGAGGACATAAAGCAATCATCCAATTAGAGTCCAAATCACGCCGAAAGAATAACGATCTCTCTGAGCTGGAGCTTGAACGAAGACAAAAGATTGTGGACCAAATTACATCCATTTGTGAGGAACTCGGCCAGCCGTACGCGAAACCTTCTGGCACAATAGAGTCCCAATACTGCATGTACTATATCCAATCTCAACCGCAATCATAGGGAAGAAATCTGGGAGCTCTAGAGAATGATATATATATACCAATGCCGTTTTATAAAGTGTACATAAGGCCTTAATACCTTCCTCTTCTTTCTTTTTTTGTATTCATATCGATCGTATAATTTTGTCATCAAAATTTATATACGGCTGCGGCGCCTTGTAGGAGGTTGTTTTGGGTGCTAAAATGCGGCATACCCACAACCACCATTGTCTCATTACCAATCTGCTTTCCTGTGATAGATGATCCATAGCCGTTGCTCCATGGTTTGGGGCCCTCGCTAATCAGTGTCTCTATTTTGGACGATTCATTAAACCCAATTCGCCATAACATGCCGCGTTCGTTGTTGGCGTGGGGTGAGACTGCATATATCTGGTCGCCAACACACACTCCTTGCTTCCCAAACCGGTCAAAGCTATTCCCGTTGTCGTTTTCAAGTTTCGAGACTTGAGTGGCCTTGTTATTTTTGTACTTGTAGAGGTAAATTGACCCACATTGCGAACACGAGCCCACATCTTGAACGCTATTGGCCACAGCAATCCAGCTGCTGCCGTTACCATCCACACCTGCTTCCAATAATGCCCCGCCAAAATCGCCTTCTGCGCCTTCCGCTTCATCGTCTCTACCCAAAGTAAACACGTGCTTGTCCATCTTAAACCCATACACCTGGTTATCACCAGGCGCACCAACCAATAATACACGGTCTTGTGGGCCACCTACAGTAGCCAGTTTGGTGCCAAAGCGAGAGTATGGATTTGGTGAGCGTTCTGGGGTAACCAGCACCACGTCGGCGATATCGCGGATATCGAATTGCGGAGGAGATGGCTTACCAATTCCTGACATGAGCATTTGTTTGATGGCAGTCCCCTTGATAATAAATACCTGACCCCTTTGTGGTTTGGTGCTGACGTCATTACGAGCAGCGCCAATAATCAGGTCCTCTAGGCCATCGCCATCCAAATCTGATGCATGCATAGTCTCCCCCACAATTTTAATACCTGGTGAACCGTATTCACTTCTGGATTCTCCCCACTTTAGCTGCACGAGGGGTTGGCTAGCTACAAAAAAGTCAATTTGTGATATTCCGGGGCGCGAGACTGCCAAAACTTCTGTATCTTCAATGTTCATACGAGCAACGTGCGCTCCAAACCGTTCATTGAAATGGTAATCAGCTGATGAAGTGGAGGTAGATAATCGATGCTTCTCACCAAGCGTGAGGGAGTTGATCTGTGTGGACCCCAGCAGCTGGGACTCTTTAATGACGTAGACGCCGCCTTTGGGTAGCTCTTCGTCCGTATTGATACTCACAAACGACTCGTATGGAGCGCCAATCGCTACAGACGGCTCGTCAATGAAATTTCCAAACGCAATAGATGATCCAAACAGAGACTCTGTCATGCCAGTGGTCAAAATAGTCGGTCGTTGGTCATCCATCAGTCCCTTTATTGGCGGGGATTCCCGTGAGCTATTCTCTTGTTTGTGTACCGCTTCGTTAGTATGCGACGACGACGACAACTGCTCATCATACTCCACATTGACAGCCATATGGTTATGCTCGACCGCTTCCACCACATCCTTACTCTTCTTTGGGGCTCGTCCTTTAAACACTTCACACAATTCCCATGGGTCGTCTGGGGTCCCTTCTACAAACCATCTGTCAAGATTCCTCACGCAGTGCCGAATCGCCATGGTCATTTCTATAGTCCCGCCGAGGTAGTAATCCTCTATCTGAGAGAATAGCGTAGGGCTTCGGATAGCATAAGGGATGAAAGCAGCTTTGGCGACGCCAATCTCCCCGGATAGTGCGGCTCGCCCGCGGACCATGCAAAACCCTAAATAAAAGTTGCCAACCTTAAAACCAGCTCGTTTAAACATCTCAATCACATCGTCTGAAGGCCAATCCCACGATTCTCCATTCAACCAGCTAGTGTCCAGCCCACTGTTGAGTAATCTCCGTACCATGATCATATCACCGCCTGGGTCCAGTACTTGGTGCGCTTTACCAACATCGCCATCAAATTCCACATCGGCAAGCATTCGCAGCAGTCCTTGATGCAGGCCTAGTGAGTGCCAGCTAACGTCCGATACTTGATGTGTCAACATGCCGTATATGAAAGCTTTAAGTCTATCGCCATCTTCTTTCATCCTTGTGTTGGACTTGAAACCTAGCAGTTTTTGTTTCAGCCAACTGGGTTCTGACGAGGGCGATGATTCCGGTGCGTACTTTTCGCGCCAATAATCAACGGCGATTTTCATAAATGGCGGCCAGTGGGCTTCTTCGGCTGCATCGCTGAGCCCTGCGCAGTCATAAAATGCATCCGGAAAGAAGGCCCCTGCCTGAGCTAGATGATGATTTGCCCGCACCACCTCTGGCATATAGTTTTGCGTCCGTTCAAAAAGCGTGAGATGGACGCCAACCCCACAGCTGGAGACCATTCGCATCACTGCTATAAATAACAGCGCAGTTGGAAAGCTAATCATTCTGGCAATAAATAGCTTTCTCTTTTTTTTTTTGTATTCTTTTGTGTTGTGGAGAAATAAAGAAAGAAAAAAAAGTGCATCTGGGAACAAATCGTTGGACCGGTCCGGTGCGTGCCTGAGGGGAAAGGCCGATCTCGGTCCGGCCCCTCGTGGGCCGCGCAGGTACATGTCTTCTTGATAAACACGATAGGCATATATATATTTTGCATGCCTAACCATCGCGGATAGTCGCGCGCACGTGCGTCCTACTATTCGATACAATAAACGTGGCGGTGGCGTTGGCTAGTATAAGTATACCGACCGGATCGGATTTTCTCTCTACTACTAAATCGGGACGTGCGGCTCGAGTGTGGCGATCAATGCGTGTTTTGATCAGGTTCGCCTATCTATCTATACAAAAAATATAGTAGTAGCAGGTAAGTAAAGCAGTTAACGCTGTAATACCACGTCGCTGTACTGTTGTATGGCCAGGGTATACTACTCCCTACCCATACGGTTCGCCTAAATTCTATTTTGTTTATTTATTTTTCCGGGCGCTTACTTCCAAACTCCCATTTCTTCACAACAACAATCATAATCACTCTAACCAGCCTGATAAAGAATAATGGATTCACCGGTGACCCCAAACACCGCACGATCCATATCTCAGTTTCAAGCTAGAGCTGATCGAGGTTCGGTCGCGTCTAGTTCTCCTACCGTCGCCGCCGCCGCCACCTCCTCTTCATCATCATCGTCATCATCGTCGTCGTCGTCCTCCACTGCTTCCGCGGTGTCTGAAATACCCCAGGTGCCAGCAAGCAGCGTTGAGTTTGATTTCATCAAAAATAAAACCCCCATTGTTGAAAATGATGAGAAAGAGCGAGATGCCGCATTAGTGGCTGAAGAGTACTCGTTGTTGGACGGGTCGATAAACACGTCCTCTTCGTCGTCGTCTGGTGATACCACGTTCACCAAAAAGAGCAAGGTGAGCTCAGTGCCTTCAGGTAAGTTATTCAATTGAAACCAAAACAGCTTGTTAACAAAGAAAACAAAAATAAAAACAGTCTACTCTGAAAAGCAAAAGCCGGTAGTGACCACACGACCGGCGCGGCCATCACCATCTTTAGCCAAGTCGCCTCCTGTTGGTATAGTGACAAATAATGAAGCATTCTCGCAAGGGTTCGAAACACCAGGGTTGGATAAAGACGCATTTGAGTCAGCAGCGATGACGGAGCCGCCACCCAACCTTCTCCAAACTAACCAAATCGATAAACAATCCGGTCCAATCAAGGGTATTGATTGGTTTGATACCTCGTACCCCGCATGGAAATCGACCACCAAAGTACCAGTCCCCATCACGACCGAGAACATTGCCGGGATTTTTGCTCGAATGCGGCAAATGTTTGGGTTCCAGCGAGACAACATGCGAAACATGTTTGACCATTTCATGACGCTACTAGACTCGCGATCATCGCGGATGGGCACTGAGCTAGCGCTGTGCACGTTGCACGCCGACTATATAGGTGGCGACAATGCCAACTACAAGCGGTGGTATTTTGCATCTGGGCTGGCTGTGGACGACTTTAGACACGGTTGGCCCGATCGGGTTGACGACGTCGACTTTGGGGAAGGGATCCACTGGACTCGAAAGTTTAATGCCGACGTTGACCCAATAATGAACGAGAAGAAAAAAGGATTCAATTCACCAAGCAAGTTTGAGCCGACTCTGGCCGAACTAGAAAATATGCATCGACGACGAATGAATAAAATGTCCGCGACCACACGAGCTTCTGAAATCATCATGTACTTGTTGTGTTGGGGTGAAGCGAACCAAGTCCGTTTCATGCCAGAGTGTTTAGATTTCCTCTTCAAGTGCTGTATTGACAGCTATGAGAATGTACTGACTGACACGCACTACCTGACTGACGCCCGTGACGGAGATTTCCTGCGCAACGTTATTGATCCCTTGTACTGGTACTACCACAACCAGCAGCGTGTCAAAGGAGCGGATGGGACATGGGCACGGCGTGAATCTGATCATAAAGATGTGGTTGGGTATGACGACATCAACCAGCTGTTTTGGCACATTGACGGACTTCACCGGCTAAAGACTATGGACAGCGAGTCGTTGATGATCTTGCCGCCTTGGAAACGGTTTGACAGCCTTGCCCAAGTGAACTGGGAAAAAGCATTCTACAAAACCTACCGAGAATCGCGATCATGGCTGCATCTGCTGGTGAACTTTAACCGCATTTGGATCATCCACCTGGCTGTGTTTTGGGTCTACACCGCTGCCAATATCCCGTCCCTATACACCATTGACTACCAGTACACTGAGGACAATCAGCCACCGGCGCAACTACGGTGGACGATTATTGCATTGGGAGGAGCTTTGGCGCCATTGATTAATATTGTGGCGACATTATCCGAGCTCATGTTTGTACCCCGGAAGTGGCCTCTAGCACAGCCAGTGTGGCCACGATTGCTAGGATTTTTCTTCACACTTGCACTGAACGTTGGCCCGTCAGTCTACATTATCATGTTTACTCCCTGGGATGAGTCTCACCTGCTAGGCACTATTCTGGCGATTTGCCAACTGGTTGTGGCAATTGTAACAATCATTGTGTATACGGTTGTGCCAATGGGCACCATGTTTAGAAGGCAGCGTGCCGATAGGGTCTTCACGTCGTGTTTCCACCCGCTAGCCGGGAACGACCGTGCTATCTCATACACACTTTGGATTGGCATCTTTGCTGCCAAACTGTCCGAGTCGTACTTTTTCCTGACTCTTTCTTTGCGGGACCCGGTTCGTGAACTAGGCGTTCTGGAGCTGGATTATTGTATCGGAGCTGATTACATTGGCAACCAGTTGTGTTTGCAGCAAGCCCGGATCGTGCTAGGGCTGATGTTGTTGACTGATCTGGTGCTGTTCTTTCTGGACACGTACCTATGGTATATCATTTTCAACACACTATTCTCGGTGTTCCGGTCGTTTTACCTTGGTGCGTCGATTTGGACTCCCTGGCGCAACGTCTATTGCCGGCTTCCAAAGCGCATGTTTTCCAAGGTCATGTACACCCGGCATTTGTCCAAGACCAGCCGGAGCAAGCACTTGGTGTCTCAGGTTTGGAACGCAATTGTAGTTTCAATGTACCGCGAGCACTTGATCCCATTAGAACAAGTGCAGAAGCTTATTTATATACAGGAAAAGTCGACCGAGACTGGTGAAAAGGTTCTATACGAGCCGGCATTTTTCGTTTCACAAGAAGACTCATCGTTCCATGCCAGCCTTTTCCATGGCCAACTAGAAGCACAACGGCGAATCTCCTTCTTTGCGCAGTCCTTATCCACTCCCATTCCCGAACCAGTCCCCGTGGAGTGCATGCCCACTTTTACAGTCTTGGTACCGCATTATGGTGAAAAGATTGTCATGTCGCTTCGGGAGACGATCCGAGAGCAGAGCCCGGATAGCAAGATCACGTTACTGGAGTACCTGAAGGGGTTGCATCGCACGGAATGGACATGCTACGTCAAGGACTCAATGGGGCTGTCCAACGATGGCGAGATTCCCAAAGAGTTTAAAGACGTGGACAACTCCTCACCTGATGAAAAGCCGGAATCGTTGCCATTTTACTGCATTGGGTTCAAAAGCTCATCTCCAGAGTACATTCTACGTACCCGATTGTGGGCCTCATTGCGGACCCAAACTCTGTACAGGACAATCTCCGGGTTTATGAACTACCCACGCGCAATCAAGCTCTCATACAGCGTCGAAACGTTGGAGAATGTGATTGTTGGAACTTTGCAAAAGAAAATTGTTGAGCAGGATTTGATGGACATGGCGCGTCGGAAATTCCGTCTGCTAGCGGCGGTCCAACGAATGACCCTTTTTACCAAGGAGGAGAACCAAGACAAGGAGATGATGCTGCGTGCCTATCCAGAACTGAACATTGCCTACCTCCACACGGAAGAAGATGAAAAGGGGGAGATGGTATGGTACTCTGCGTTGATTGATGGCACGTGCGAGCTGATGGATAACGGCCATCGCAAGCCGCGGTACATGGTGCGGCTATCCGGTAACCCAATCCTAGGTGATGGCAAGTCTGACAACCAGAACCAAGCCCTAATCTTTTATCGGGGGGAATACATCCAATTAGTCGACGCCAATCAGGATAACTACCTTGAAGAATGTTTGAAGATCCGTTCCGTGCTGTCAGAGTTTGAAGAAATGGACGTGCCGCCGCACCCATACGCTCATGTGTCTACCCGAAGCGATGGGTACGCAGCCCGGCCGGAAGCTCCAGTGGCCATCTTGGGTGCTCGTGAGTACATCTTTTCCGAAAACATTGGCGTGCTTGGCGACATTGCTGCTGGAAAGGAGCAGACATTTGGTACGCTATTTGCTCGAACGTTGGCCAAGATTGGTGGCAAGTTGCATTACGGTCATCCCGATTTCCTAAACGCAGTGTTCATGACCACTCGTGGCGGCGTGTCCAAAGCTCAAAAGGGTCTACATTTGAATGAAGATATCTACGCCGGTATGAACGCGTTGATGCGAGGTGGCCGGATCAAGCATTGCGAGTACAACCAATGTGGTAAAGGGCGGGATCTGGGGTTTGGTTCGATCCTAAACTTTACTACAAAGATTGGTGCTGGTATGGGCGAGCAAATGTTGTCTCGAGAGTACTACTACCTTGGCAGCTTGTTGCCTGTCGACCGGTTTCTATCATTCTACTACGCACATGCCGGGTTCCACATTAACAACATGTTTATTGTCGTATCGTTGGAGTTGTTTCTGGTGGTGACTTTGAACTTGGCAGTGCTGTCACGGGAAGCTGTTGTGTGCGATTACGACAAGAACGCGCCAATCACTGACGTCCATACCCCGCCTGGCTGTCAAAACCTGATCCCAATGTTCCAATGGGTTCAGCGGTGCGTATTGTCAATCTTCATTGTGTTTTTCATCTCGTTTTTGCCATTGTTTGTGCAGGAGCTAACCGAACGAGGGTTTCTGCGGTCAATAACCAGGCTAGCTAAGCACTTTGGGTCATTGTCGCCTCTGTTCGAGGTGTTTGTATGCCAGATTTACGCGCAGTCCTTGAGTGATGACTTGTCGGTTGGTGGCGCTCGGTATATCAGCACTGGGCGAGGGTTTGCAACTGACCGGATCCCATTCACAGCATTATACACCCGATTTGGGTCCACGTCTATCTATTTTGGAGCCAAACTCATGATGATTCTGATCTTTGTTAGCAGCACCATGTGGAGCATCTCGTTGCTCTGGTTCTGGGTCACCACAGTCGCATTGTGCCTTGCTCCATTCATTTTCAACCCGCATCAATTCTCGTTTATGGATTTTTATATGGACTACCGGGCGTTCCTACATTGGTTAACTCGTGGAAACAGCCACTACTCTCTAAACTCATGGCTTGCCTACCAGCGATCAATCCGTACCCGAATCACTGGGTTCAAGAAGAAGGCGATTGGTGATGAAGAAGGCCCTCGAGACCAAGTCACTGCCAAGCCTGGGTTTATCAACAAGTTTATAAGTGAAGTGTTTGGATCGTTAATCACTGCAGTCACGGTGGTAGTCCCATACCTATACGTCAACTCGCAGTCCAATCTGCGTGGACTATCCCCTACCAACCCTTTGATGCGGCTTGGGATTGTGACTTTGGGCCCGTTACTGATCAACTTCATCTCACTGGTTGTGGCATTTGTAATCGGGTTGACATTGATTTGTGGGCTGCCACGCAAGTTTGAAACCCCACCAACTGCTCTAGCCGGGGTTCTGCATGGTATTGCTGTTGTTAACCATTTTGTGTTTTTTGAGGTAATGTGGTTGTTGGAATCGTGGAACTTCCCGCATGCTTTACTGGGGTATATTGCGGCCATGCTATGCCAATCTTTCCTATTCAGACTAGCTCAGTCGGTAGGGGTATCTCGAGAGTATCGGACTGGGGATGTTAACGTGCTGTTTTGGAACGGGCGTTGGTTCCAAGCGCATTTGGGTTGGCATATGTTCAGCCAGCCATTGCGGGAGATGGGATGTAAGGTGATTGAGATGAGCATGTTTGCTATGGATTTTGTTCTGGGGCATTTTTTGCTGTTTGTCCAGACCCCGCTGCTGTTTGTGCCGTACATGGACCATGCGCATACCATGATGCTGTTTTGGTTGAGCCCCAAATCGTCAATGCGGGCACCAATGAAGCAAAGCTTTCGCAAGGCGCGAAAACGAAAAGTGCCTCGATACGTGGCCATTTACTTTACTATAATGGTCCTGTTCATTGGCGCAGGTGTGGCGCCATTGTTTATTCCAAAAACCGTCAAGCAAGACATGGTGGTGTTTGCCGACTCATTGTATCCAGGAATCGTGCAACCGCCAATGCGGTCAATCAAAAAGCTAAACGAATTGATTAACAACAACAATTAAAAAATGGATTTGATTGTATTAGATAATGTACTACTAGTGTCCAAATCCTTTAATGTTTGTAACTTGCCCCCGCTCGTGAAGATTTTGGTAGTCTCGAACCGAGCACATTTGGACAGGGCTTGAAGGAGCGAATTCGATTTCGCCAACCATTCTCCTGGTGCAGTCTTGTCATGACAATATACAATTGTGTCGAGGACAAACTCAATCCCGTCATAGTTGATCCCGCCTAGTTGGTATATTTGCGGCAAAAGGTCTGGGTTGAGATTAAACACGTATTGGTAAATTTCTGGCATGTCAGCCTCGGACGCGCGCATTAACTGGGTGAAGGTAAAATTGGTGAGCTTTTCTGGCGGAGTAAATGAGCCTTTGACCATGCGTGGGGTTTGTTGCTTCTCTTCCTGCGCTGGTTTCGGAGTGGGTGGTTCCAGCTGTAGATGGGCTGGCAACTCGTCGACTTTCCGCACGTTAACATATTCACCACGCATGTCCTCCTCCTCCTCCTCATCATCATTATTAACAGTATCGCTTCTTCTTCGTGTATTGCCTCCACTATACATGCTAAATTTTTGTTTCCGTGAGTCGCGTTTGGCGTCCCATTGTAAACTTTTGAGCTCGCTTTGGATCGGGGCCTTTTCTTGTTCAGAGGTGGCCATTTCGAGCGCCTTTTCGAGTTCTGCTCGGCTCTTGTCCACCTCACTTAGTTGACGGTAGGCTAGACCCATTCGGAAATGCATTTTGGCGCTGATCTTGTCGTCTCCGGGCGATTGAGCCCGGTCTAACCCCATCGTGCAATCGCGTACTGCTTCGCGCCATTGTGAGAGCCTGAGGTAGGACATGGCCCGGTTCGACCAGCATGCAATAAGATTGGGGTTTTGTTCAATGGCACGTGAGTAGTAGCTTATGGCCTGTTGCCAATTGCCGTTTTGGAAAGCCGTGTTGCCTTGTTGTTTTAGTGCGTCGGCCATGTCGTTGGATTTTGGTAGATGGTGGTCGTGAAAAAGTTTTGAAAAGCGGTTGGGAAAAAATGTGATCTTGCGCGCGCTGGTGGGTGGGGTTCGTGTCACGAAAAAACAACAGCCCGCGTGATCTTATTAGCGCCGGTTTAAACATCCCCTCCTCCTTCTCAGATAGAAACTTGACATATCGGTGGTGCCCAATGACAGTCTGCAAGCTTTTTCCGGCCTTCTGCAGAATTGTCTGCCATGGGAAAGTCCGAAGCCAACGGCATGACGGTTACTGTCCACCTGAGCTAATTACAGGCCAAAAGGCCGAAGAAAACTGGGAAGCCCCTGTGACTTCAAGAAAAGACCACAGGAGTTTGGCACCCCCCCTCCCTCCCCCCCAATGAACTTGTTAGTAAACAATGCATGTGGTATGTTCCGGTCCATGTGCAGCCAATCTGCCCTCAATTGTGAAGCTGAATAGAAACTTGCGCGCCGTGCGAGTATCTCACAAGCTCTTTTTTATTTATTTATTTTTTTAAAAAAAAAAGATAGTAATTAGACTATTAGTACAACTATGTTAATGAAAAATCTGTAAAATTCATCCACATATGTTCTGCAATTTGCTGTGATGAATCTTGTGGGTATCCACCAGTCGTGCCTTTCGTCCACGAAGAAATATCGTTGATCATGTTAAACATGCTATCATCATAACCATACGAGTTCAACCACCCTCGGCCTGGCTGCTGTGGGATCGGCTGCTGATGTTGAGTAACCGGGAGCATGCCTTGCTGAGGCATGCTTGTGCTCGGCAACCCATTCACCATCGCCGCAGCGGCCGTATTTTCATCTGAAGGTGGCGGCCCAGCCCCTCCCGAGATCGACTGGCCAAGCTGCCCATTTAGCATATCCACATCCGGTTTGACTTCATTCTCATACCGAAGTTGTGGATCAACTTGAACAGATGGCTGTTGTGGCTGTGGCTGGTGCTGAATGTTTTGAAATATCGACGTTGCCGAATCTGCAGATACCAACGACGGCCGTACTGGCGGAAGTGGAGGTGGCGGCGGCGGTGGTGGCGGTGGTGGTGGTGACGACGACGACGTCGTCCCAGTAACAACCTCCTCGTTAGCCGCCGGCCCCACCGCGTCCACGTCAACTTGTGATATCGCATTAGAATCTTGAACGCCCCGAGAGCGGTCGGTGACATGCATGATTGTAGCTGATACCAAATCTTCAAACTTGTCTCTATAGTTGCGGCACAAATGTGATCGTTCAGTCAGTAGGTACAATGAAGCCGTACACACTCGAATACTTTCAAGAATAGGCAAGTAATCTGTGTCCTTTGACAACCACAAACAATAAATAAGTGTCAACCCAGCGATAAAGTTGGTATGCATCGCAATGGTAGTAAACCCTTGGTCCGTCTTTCGGTAAAACTCTCGGAAAACGTTGCAAATGCGACCAGTCTCAACCACACATTTTTGAAACAGTGGGCCGTTGGGGTCCAAGCTTGCCAAAAACGGTTGCAGGAGCAGCCGAACCGCTTTTGAATATGCGATAGCAGCAACGTGCTGCTCGCGCTGCGTCAACAGGGTGTGGTTATCACGCCAGCTTCGCAACGCACCCAGGTAGTAATCGACTTTGCTAAACAGCTCGTCCATACTCCTATCAGCTCGATAAATATTAGTAACCATGTCACTTTCCAGTCTCCGCATCTGCCATAGATAAATAACAAACGTTAGTGGCGTCACTTTAGTAGGTAAAGTATGTGGGGAGGTCAGTGCCTCATCCCTTGCGGTTTGGATTGCCTCCTCAGTCAGTTCGCCATCATTCAAGTCTACTGGGAAGGTGATAGTTATCTGGTAATCTTCAACTGCGAATTGACGGCCTGTGGAGACTGCGTATAGTCGCTCCAACCCATACACACTCCAGAACAATCGTTTCTGCATTTCTTGTTCATAACGAGACATGTTTTCAAACCCAATACCTTGATGTAGACCAACTTCCTGGCATAGTTTCATTGACCGGTTTACCATATCAAAATGACATCCTTCGTCTACATCAGTCCGCATTTGGAACGTTGCGCAGATCATGAGTGCCTTGATTTGCCAGATTCGATCCGAGCTCTTGCATAGCTTTGCGTGGCACAGAGCAGTGGCGTACAACCGCCACGGATCGACGATCCGCTTAGCGGCCTCTCCAACCGGAGGGTTTAATACCGTAGCCATTGCATACACTCCAAACAACAAAAAACAGTTGAACCGATATGTCGGGTCGTTGAGATTTTGTGGGCGCAAATGCCGTGTGTCATGCAGTCGTTTAAATTCTAGATTATCGACAAACGAAAACTTGCCCAGAATATTGAGATAATAGTCGTATAGAATTTTGCCCGTTTCTTCATCCGGCACCTCAACCGGACGACTGGTTAGATATGCATCGAAATTATAATCTGGTAGCAACCCCTCACTGTCGGCAACGTTACTTTCTTCGTCATGTTTCCCGTATCGGCCCCAAAACGTGTCTTGGAGAAGCGAAGAAACGACACTAAAGCTTTTTGGCGGGTTTAGACTGCCTGAACTTGTGTCACTGTTTAGTATTGATACGCGGCTGGACTGTGGTGCTGGTGATGCTGATGAATTTGGTGTGTTTCCGGGCGATGGCGTGTTTGCACGGTGGTGGTGGTGATTATTATTATGATGATGATGATGATTCGCCCCCGCCGGCTCAGTGGCGGGAGTTCCAGCGGAGGAATCCGGTGAAATTTTATGCAGTGGAGAACCGCTATTGTTCAGTCGTCGTACTTGTTCTTCAAGTTTGAAAACCTTCTTCTCCATTAGTATTGTATAGTCGTCCCTAAAACAGTGTTAGATAGAAAATAACCGTCTCAAAACGTACTTTTCTGGAACATGCCGAATGTACTTTTCCGGCTGGACGCATTGGGCCCCTGCTTTCAAACAGTTTGTACATGTTGGAAGTTGGTGATCGCACTAGAGTGTGGGGGTTGTTAGAATAAAAATAAATAAACGGCGGGTGATTCGAATAGCCATACTCGCTGCTTTCGGCGCTTGCATCTAAATTGTTTGGCTTGATTAGTACATATACTACTTTTCTCTCTCTTTCTTCGGAAATTCCGACATACCGTTCGCAAGACGTTGCTCTGGATTTGGGTTTCTTTTCACGATTCTTGCTAACCTTGTTAGCAGATAGATCTGCCGAATAGTCCATGCCGAGATGCTGTGGGCCTGTCATAGAAATGAAGATATGAGTAATAAAGAAGGAAGAAAAAATAAATGGGTAGTAAAAAAAAAAAATTAAAAGCGAAGCCGTTCAAATTGGGAGCTTATCACCATTTCAAAATAATAAAAAAAAAATTAAAAAAGTATATATATATAAAAACTTTGTAGACAGCCACACCCCATCCCACCACACCCCCCTCACCCCCTCACTCCACACATAAGTTTTTAAAAAAATATTAATAATGAGCGAAGAATTTATGGAAGAGATGGAAGCATTGGACGCAATCTACCCAGGCGCAATTGTACAAGACGGCGGCATGTACAAACTATTGATACCAGACACCGACATTAAAGCGCAGATCTCGTTTCCGTCAGCTTACCCAAACGGCGCTGCTCCGCATATCTTAAGTGCAAACAAGATGGAATCATTACTCAAAGACACACTAGAGAATGTATTCGTATCTGGCCAGGTGTGCATTTTTGACTATTTGGAGGCGTTGCGGGAGCTGTTAGAGACGGGGCTGCCTGAAGAAGACGAGCAATTGCAATCCGAACCGCAGTCACCAACTCATAATGGTGAGGACATTTATGCGGGGTGGACTGAATCAGACCCCATACTGGATCGGAAAAGCCTGTTTGTGGCTCGAGCGGCTCACGTCACGTCAGCAGCAGAAGCCGCAGAGAAGGTGGCCAAGCTCAAACTAGACAAACGCATCGCACGTGCAGCACACAACATTACAGCTTGGCGGATAAATAACCAAATAGTAGTGCAGGACTGCGATGATGACGGGGAGACTGCTGCTGGCGGGCGGCTTTTGCATTTATTACAGCTTACAGACTGCTGGAATGTGGTGGTTTGTGTGACACGATGGTTTGGCGGCGTTCATTTAGGCCCCGACAGGTAAGTGGCGGCTACCACTAGTAATACAAAATACTAACAAACTACTAATTTCTAGGTTCAAGCATATCAATTCCAGCGCTCGGGATGCATTGGTCAAAGGCGGGTTTATCGACGATTCCAAGAAGCGCAAGTAAAGACATTTTTATCTAGTTTTGGCTCTTTCGTCTTTTATTCTTATCGTTGGAATTACCGTCGGTGCTTTTCCGTTTCAGCTTTTTACCAGGCTCAGGTTCGTCCTTCACCTCAAACTCCTTCTTCTCTTCAGTTTCAGGCTGAGCGTTGAAATTGCCCCAGCTGCGGCGGCCGCTGACCCCGTTGCTAATGTTCATAATATCCGAATAATTTACAATCGTCTTGACCGGCTTTTTAGGCTCTTTCTGTAGATGCGATATTGACCAGTGCGATTCGTCTTCTTTTTCCTGCTGCAGCTGTTCCTCTTCCTCTATTTCCTCCTTGGCTCGTGCTTTTTGCATAAACTGTTTTTCATTGTTAGCGGGTTTAATTAAGTAGAGGGGGTTTGAGAGCATACCTTCATATCCATCAGCTTGCTGGACACCTTTTTGATAGGCACTGCTTTTTGGTTGCTTGGCCCTAGACCCTGGATCTGTGCGCCACCGGACTCGCCACCATCTTTCCTCTGTTTGGGTTTGCCCATTCTTTTACTGTCTTGTCTTTTTTTTTTTTTTTTTGTATTTTTGTTTTGTAGTGTGATAGACTCTTCCCAAAAGAAGTGAGCGGCGGAAGGAAGGAAGGGAGGAAGAAAAAAAAAAATTTTGCGCGTGGCCCGGCGCTAGACACAAAATTTTTCATTCTTTAAATCTGATCCAGCGACACTAATAAACCACACAAGACAAAATGAGCATTGACTTTAAGGTATGTCGGGTTTTCCATAATAATTCACACTAACAAATAGCTATCTACTCTACTAGGTACAGTCTACCGACAGGGGAATCTGCTGTTCACACCGGATGGCACTTCCATTCTAAGTCCTGTGGGCAATCGAGTCAGTGTATTCGATCTGGTCAAGTAAGTTCCTACTCTTCTCCGGAATGAAAGTGCTAACAAAATTTCCACAATAGCAACAAATCATTCACATTTGCATACGAACATAGAAAAAACGTTGCTCGAATAGCACTAAACCCGCAATCGACGCTGCTAATCTCGGTGGATGATGACGGACGAGCTATTCTCGTCAACATGGTTCGACGGACGGTACTACACTACTTTAACTTTAAAGAGAAGGTACTGGACATCAAGTTTGCACCCGACGGCCAGCATTTCGCAGTGGCAGCGGGTCGACATATCCAAGTATGGAAGACTCCAGATATCGGCGAGAAGCAGTTTGCTCCGTTTGTACGACACAGAATCTATACAGGTCATTACGCAGATATCACGTCAATCACCTGGTCACCAGATTCGCGGTTTTTCCTAACAAGCTCCAAGGATTTGACGGCGAGAATCTACTCACTGGAGGGTAAGGACAGTGCGGCTGCAACGGCTTTGGGAGGTCATCGCGACGCTGTCGTTGGCGCATTTTTCAGCGACGATCAGGAATCAGTCTACACAGTTAGCAAAGACGGCGCGTTGTTTGTTTGGAAGTATACTGCACGGTTGGGCGAAGAGGATGATGAGGATGTCGAGCTAAACTGGCGGATTGTAAAGAAGCATTATTTCATGCAGGATGCTGCCAAAGTGCGATGTGCGGCTTTTCACGCCGCATCAAACTTGCTGGTGGTTGGCTTCACATCGGGTATTTTTGGACTGTATGAGCTGCCTGAGTACACACAGATCCAGACCCTAAGCATATCACAGAACGAAATCGACTTTGTCACCATCAACAGTACCGGCGAATGGCTGGCGTTTGGCGCGTCCAAACTAGGCCAGTTGCTAGTTTGGGAGTGGAAGAGTGAGTCTTACATTCTAAAACAACAAGGCCACTTCGACGCCTTAAACGCACTAGTGTATTCCGCAGATGGGACAAAGATTGTCACTGGTGCTGAAGACGGGAAGATCAAGGTATGGGACGCAATCTCTGGGTTTTGTATCGTTACATTTTCTGAACACACGGCTGCAGTGACGGACCTGAAATTCGCCAAACGGGGAAATGTGCTCTTCTCGGCATCCCTGGATGGGTCGGTTCGTGCATGGGATTTGGTACGGTACCGAAACTTCCGTACCTTCACCGCCGCCAGCCGGATCCAGTTTACATCTCTGGCCATCGACCCAAGCGGCGAGATTGTCTGCGCAGGGTCTCAAGACGAATTCGACATTCACTTGTGGTCAGTGCAAACTTCCCAGTTGCTGGATCGACTAAGCGGTCATGAAGCACCAGTATCAAGTCTAGCGTTTGGCGCAGAAGGCGGGGGTATCCTAGTATCTGGTTCATGGGACAAGACTGTACGTGTTTGGAGTGTGTTCACTCGAACTGCTACTGTTGAGCCATTGAAGGTTCAAGCTGAAGTATTGAGCGTTGATATCCGACCAGACTCGCGGCAAATCGCAGTGGCGACGACCGATGGCCAGATTTCCTTCTGGGACCCAGAACTAGGTAACCAGCAGGGTAATATCGACGGCCGTGAAGACATTTCTGGCGGTCGGCACAAGAATGACCGGTTCGCTGCCAAAAACGCTACTCGATCCAAGCATTTCACCACAGTCTGTTATAGCAGTGATGGTAGCACCATCATTGCCGGTGGACGGTCCAAACACATTTGTCTATACGACGTGGCTAATGAAGTTCTTTTACGCAAGTTTGTCATCTCTCGAAACATGACGCTAGACGGCACGCTAGATAAGCTAAACAGCAAAAACATGACTGAAAATGGTCCGCTTGATTTGATTGACACTACTGGTGAGGCTTCTGATTTAGAAGACCGAATCGACAACACTCTTCCAGGCGCTCAACGAGGCGACCAGTCTACTCGAAAGACTCTTCCAGCTATTCGAACAAGCAGTATTCAATTCTCGCCAACAAACCGAAGCTTCGGCGCGGCGTCTACCGAAGGTTTATTGATTTACTCTATCGACGATTTGCTGCTATTTGATCCGTTTGATCTAGATATTGATATAACAGTGGACAGCACGTTGGAGAAGCTTAGTGAACGGGAGTATCTGGTTGCGTTGATCATGGCGTTTAGATTGGGCGAGCGGAAACTTGTACACCAAGTTTACGAGAATGTGCCATTGGGCGATATCGAGCTGGTGGCGAAGGAACTACCGCAAGTCTACCTTGCCAAAATGTTTGATTTCATGTCTGCAGTGTCTGAACAGACCCAGCATGTGGAGTTCCACCTAATTTGGCTACAAGCGCTCATCACCCACCATGGCCGGTTCATTGTAGCTCATATGCGCGACTTTGCCAGCGCCATTCGTGGTCTGCAAAAAGTCGTCACCCGGCTGAATAAGGATGTTACTCGAGTGACTAGTTCAAATCTGTACACTATCGAGTATCTTATGGACCACGCGGCGAATGAGCCGCAGGAGATGGACCTTGACCGTGTCAGCAATGACGAGTTGGAGGAAGAAGAGGTGTATGATAGCGATGATAATGAAGGCTGGGAAGGGTTTGACGAATCGCGTACAAACAACCATTAAAATAAATAAAAAATAAAAATAATAATAATAAAATTTACTGTATTATAAATTAACTTTCCGGGGGCTCTTTTCTTCCCGTTTCAGTAGTGTCGCTGGGCTGTTCAGATTGCTTGGCCTCCTCCAATGCCGTATACTTCTTTTTGGACCTGGCCTTCTTCTTTCTTGCCTTGTTTTGTTTATACTTGGCAACCACCGCCGCACGACTCTCCCCCTCTGGAGCATTGATATCCTCTACTTTCAATGCCAGAAGCTCTCTAGCCTTTGCGCGGTTTTGCTCGCGAGATCGAGTATGCTGGGAAGAAACGACGATCCCAGTCGGCATATGTTTTAGCTGGACTTTGGAATTGGTCTTGTTGATTTTCTGTCCGCCTTTGCCGCCTCCTTTAATAAACACTTCCTCGATATCGTCTTCATTGATCTTTGGGCGTGGTGGTAGCTGATGCCGTTTGATGCAGTTTGTTGCTGTGGTGGTGAAGCTTTTGCGTAGGCATAGTAGGCCAGCCAGCATATTTTTTATATTTTATTGTGTGTGTGAAAAAATTAAAGCTCCCAAAAACTCAATTTTCATTGAATTCTAAATGAGCTTGTTATCGATTTTTGAGACCGCCAAACACGACTTTCAGAAAGAAGAGCATATCGATCTCCCATTCGAGGTGAATTATTGGATCAAGCAATGTGCGACTGACCCCGAGCTACGTGGGATGGGCTTATCCACCAGCACCTGGGACGCATTGTCAGGCTGTTTGTCCAAACCAACAAACACTCGTTACCTTATGGGGCTGGTAGCCGTTTCTCGTGTGCTAGTCACCGCAAAGGGGGCAGGAAAAGTAGCCTGGGAAGGTACAGGCCCGCAAGCCACCCGACTGATGCTCTCATTGGCTTCCCAAAAGACACGAGAGCAGCAGGATCATACACTATTCATACAGCTGATCCAATTCCTAGCCAACTTGGCCGGCGAGTGCCAAGACTCTAGCACCCCAGTCCCGCTTCTAGACGAGTTCCAGTCCGCCAACCAAGCTACAATGAGTGAGATTTGCCGATTGCTAGCTGAAGAGAAAGAATCATTGGCGGTTCTGGTGCTGCTAAAATCCGCGATTGGGATGGATCCTGGCCATAACTTGGTATTCTACCTCACGGCGACGGGGAAACCGCTATTCCTCACGATCCTCACACACATTGAGCGGTACTTTGCCAGCCCTATTGACCACTTTGCAACCATTCTCACCAGCATCTTCACGCAGATTGTACAATGCCACTACGCGCCGTCATTCTTGAAAGAGTTTAGTGATATCGATCAGAACCAAAAGCTGTCTTTCCTTAAGCTGATCGACGCCACTCTAAATAGCACGCAAAATATCCCTGAACAGGTGGCGTTGGCGAGACTGTATGTGTCAGAGCTGCAACAAGCAACAGCAAATGCTCTGCCGTTTATCTCCGCGGCAGACACCTCACCAGAATACTCCAAGCCCATCCGTATCGAGATGGAGACGATCTGGAACACGCTTGTCGTTGTTCTCGATACTCTAAATATACTGCTGGGTCTCGATAAAAGGCTGGACAATACCGATGCGGTGCTTGCATCTGTTAAAGATACCACGCCGCTCGTGGAAGGGCTCATTGAACTGCTTAGTGAGGCTCATCGGTGCTTGCCGCAGCGGAAAAAATTGTCCGAGATTGGGCACAACGAGGCGCTCGACCTCAACCACGAAGATTTCCCACTCATCAAAGTCAAAATCATCTCCTTGCTCACTCTACTAGTCCAAGGCGATAAGAAAGTCCAGGATAAGATGCGGGAAAGGGGCCTGTCGGTTGTCCTATCCAACTGCATCATTGATGCAAACAACCCGTTCATTAAGGAGCAATGCATCCTTTGCATCAGATACCTGCTTGAAAACAACCCCGAGAATCAGAAGATTGTGGCCGAATTGGAAGCCAAGCAAGCTGTTGACGGGCAGACGCTTGAACAGGCAGGATACGAGACTGAAATCACCGACGGCAAGATCAAGATCAAAAAGAAGTGATCGAATAATAATAAGAAATAATAATATAAATAGCTAGTTTTTTTTTTTTTTTTTTTTGTTCTTTTTTGCTCTTTTTTTTTCCGTTAAACCTCGCAGACACAATTTTCGCATCCCCCAGACCGGCATTCATTAGTGTGCTCGTCGCCGCCCGGCATTGGCGAGGTTGGCGCATGTCTTGCTTCATCCTCAAGCTGCTTGCGGCGGATATGTTTCGACTGCGCCCAGATAAATACTACAAACGTCGCGCCAATCGCGCCAGTCGCCACCGTCAAGATGGCATTGACTGGTTTTGGATTGCTGTGGAACGTTCGGTGCGTGATAAAGTCAAAGTATACCATGAGCCAGTTCCCTAGCCCGGATATTGACAAAATGAGCCCGTACACTAGACCAAACGTGTCAAACCCAAATACTTTTGCGCTGTAATCCGAAATGGCCGTAAAAAACAGCGGCCGGTACAGCACAAGCAGCGTGGCTCGTACAATGCCAACGTGGTACGAAGCAAACATACCGAGAACACTGACCACCACTGATGCCACAGTGACAACTGAAAATACCGTCAATGTGGACAAGTTATCGACTACAACACCAACAAAGAAGATGGCCACGATACCACCAACCGGTAGCGCAATGTCAAAGTAATCAGTCAGCCTCAATGCTGAAATCTCGTCTTTAAGCATGTACGCATACTGCCCAAACACGGACTCGATAAAGTAGTTGATGTGGATCATCTGGATAGCAGCGAACACGACTATTAGAATGAACCATGGCGAGGTTAGCTGCTGAGAGGCGGCTAGATGGTGCAAAGCGCCCCATACACCGGAACTTTCTGTAGGATCCTTAAACACGTCGTTAAGAGTTTGCCGTCGCTGCGGCCGTCGAAGCGGAACTTGCCCGTTGATGCTGTTTGTAAAATCCGTCTCGAGGAGCGATGTCCGCTCGGTCGCTGGAGTCGTTTGCCCGCTCTCCTGTTGACGCTCAGCTGTCCGAGCAATCCCGCCCATTGTCTTGCATTCGGTGCTGCTTGGAGCCAAAAAGAGCGTGGTGGCAAAGATAAAAACAGGAACGACCAGGAACATTGTAAAGAACCGCTCGATAGAAATACCATTGCCTTTAAAGTATTCAAATCGGTAGAACAAGAAAACACCTGCCGATCCGTCACAAGCACCGGTAAGTAGCGCTAGAATGAGGCCAGAGTTTCTAGGGAACATGTTTGATAACTGGAACGTGCTTAGGAGAATGAACGGACCAGCCAAACCAAGCAGTAGATATCCGAGCACATGCCCGTCCAGGTTCTCGTACGTATGCGCTTTGGCTAGAATCCACGATCCAAGGCCTAGTAGCGCAGATCCGCTGAATGAGCAAGCCCGTGGACCAAACTTGTCCAGCACGGACGATACAAGAATGGTGCCGCATGAGGCGGCGACGGTGGCTACTGTGAACATAAAATTGAGCTTTTCATCTTGTCGAGAACAGATGAACACGCCTCGTTCAACCTCGCTCGGTCTACAGTCCGAGGCGTATACTCCCTCGCCAACGAGCACCGGCTTCAAAGCCGCAAACCCAAAAATAGGCCCGGCCGCGAATAAACAGCTTAACACGGCACAAGTTACCCGTGTAAATTTCAACACTCGTTCTTGCACTGGTGTCATTTATTTGTACCCGTCTTTTTCCTGGTTTTTTTTTTTTTTTTTTCTTCCTAGGTTGGTGTGGTTTAACCCGTTGTTGTTGGTTTTTTTTTTTTTTTTT
>JAJLUJ010000044.1:0-14536 GCA_030564235.1 Blastobotrys elegans
AATAAGAAAGAATTTTTGACCTGAACCCATGCAAGTGGATGGGCATTATGATTAATATATAAGCTTATACTCTGCTTCGGGGACCTACCCCACACTGTACCCATCAAAGTCTCGAATCGGCCCGATTCGGACCCCGACGTTGTTATTTATAAGGTTGTTTAAGCGCATGCGAGCTCCCCCATTTTTACGAGTTGATTTTTCAAAAAATAGGAGTCCAGATATAAGAGGCCCTATTTTGGAAGTATATATATATGCTTTGTATAGATCCAAGTCGACAAGCAAAATCTGTCATGTGAGGTGGACACTGTGGAGTTTGTGTGTCATCCCATGTGGACGTAGATGTACCTACCATACACTTTAAGGTGGATTTCCGTCAGCAAAAACCTACCTACCTTGATATTTGGTGAGCTCTGTATGCATCAGATGCTTGGTTTGATCTCTGGTTATGTTCCGCGCGCGCACGCACCGCAACCAATTACCCCACAATTCAGTTTTCTGGGCTTACGGAAAAAAGCTTAAAATATTGTAAGGTCAAACCCCGCGCGCCTTCCTTCCCTCCCCCTCACTATCCCAAAAATCCGTTTATGAATTTAACAGTAAAACTTATACGGCAAGTACACTTAACGGAATACTGCCGCTAGCCCATGCCCCCCTCACGGGCACAAAAACGTACCATCTGGTAGTGGACAAAAAGGCTGTGCCAACAATATTTTTACGATTGATTGAGCATTTTCTAAATCGAAAGTCCCACACTTTTGGGGGAGGGGAGGACGTCGTACGCGCGAAATGCATGTGTTAAATTTATAAATCGAAATTTTCCTTATTTTGATTACAACTGTTTTGGATATACGATTCACTATAGAGGGTCCCATTAAAATTGACCCGGGTCAATCTTTCACCAATCTGCTGTATGTCTCAGATAGGGGTAACGTTTCAGTAGTCCCTTTATTATTATTATTTTTTTATCGGCGTCCGCCCTAACAGCTACTTATCGGCTATATCCGGCAGTTAAACACCTTCACTTTAAATTTTAAACCCTTACGCGTTATTATCTATCACTCATGAGTGCACGGCCATCAGTATAACAGATTGTGTGGTGGGCCCGGGAGTTCATTGCCATGTAGAGCCACTCTCCTACGTGTACATTAAGCACATATGAAAGGTCCACCATGGCTGCAGCCATAGAATGTCCATAGTTTTCTAGCTCTCTATTGCATGTAATAAAAACACTGTACAGGAATTTAAACATGTCGTCGACTCGTTTTTCTAAGAAGAAATAGTATTCAATGTACTCGCCTCTCACTATGATGTTGCAATCCCTACGCCAGACGGGGTCGGCTAGCAATTGTTAACTTGAAAAACACAATCATTCCTGTGTCATGTTCGTTCAAATCGGACCACCTGGAGCACTAGTTGGCGGAATTGTTGCCGAGTCGCTTCAGTCCGTAATTAACCGCAATCAGGCGAATGAACTGCGTGCACGCATCGTTTGAGACAAGGCAATGGAGTATTCACGTTGTTTCAATGGTATGACAATCTGAATAGCTCTAAGCTGTGATACAATGAACGACTGGATAAGGGACAAGACGGTAAGGACCAACCTATGACCTCTGCAGTTGCGTCTGTGTTACCCGTTACTGAGCCAGCTGCTTCACATGTTTCTGAAAACCCTATAGATATATAGTATATATATATATATATATATATATGATATGCCGTATTATTTTTCGGCTTGCATTAAATTTATAAATTTAAATAACTCGCCCTATAGAAAAACACCCCCCTGAAAAGTTTGGACTTTTTTTTCTTTTTTCTTTTCAAGCATAAAATAAACGTACCGCAGAACTTTCCCGGCTTTTTATTTGTATTTTGTTTAGTCATGATCGATTGCAATTGTTAACGAGTGCATCAACAATGCCACGATATCCTATTGATATTATTTACCACTGGTTGGGGGAATCGATCGATGCGTGATTTAGACTTGCCACAACAGTGGCCCGTAACGGCCTATGGCTATATACTGTTGTGCTGGCCATTCAGGAAAGAAACAAACAACAAAAGTTGATCCCAAAACCAACACCCCGAGAAGCTTAGATCGGAGTTGCTCGCGGTAAGATGCCCCTCACGAACCCCTAAACCGATATTTTAGCTCATTTTAGACTGTCTTAGCTAGTTCCAGGATTCTACGTCTATGGTCCCATATGCCTATCTGCAATCCCATAGCTAAAATGAGATAAACATATGTATATACATGTGGGGGCTGTCTCGATTAATTATGCAAATGTGCCGTGTATGGCTGTCGAAATCTTATGTGGTCCCACGCGGCGACGTCCAGTACTAGTACAGCGCTGAGGATCATGAGCAGTGCACCATGGGGTAAGACACACGCAATGCAGTCCTGTGTGCGGTGCGGCTGAATTCCACCAACCGGGCCAATGTTCTCTTCTCACAGACTATATTAAAAAAGTTCGTATCGTATCGTATTTATGTTTTTACTATTACTATTACTATTATGCCAAATGGTCCCACAACTTTTCCCACCAGTTTTTGTTCGGGTCGTCTTGCCAGACCACCCGCTCCACTTCGATACGGCCACTGTCCAGGTCGATATCGTCTCGTTTAATGTAGAAAGGACACTGGAAGAGGAGTTGGAATCCACCCCACATGAAGAGGAAAACAAACACCGAAATGTAGGCGGTTAGGAACGTCTCGGCAGTAAAGTTGAAGAAGCATTCAAAGCCTTGGATGATAACCACAACCACGTTACAGATGAGCGCATACCACACGTACGCCGCACCACCCTTTGCGATGAATGGCAGGCTTTCTCGCGAATACCCTTGCGATTTAATAGCCCGCATGAACCGCAAGTGCGAGATGGAGATGGAACACCAGGTGATCATCCCGGCGATTGTTGACACGTTCAACAACCAGTTGAACACCTTGTATGCGTCGTCATTTGCTGACATGAATGCCAGAGCCCCAAATACGGCGGTGGTCAACACCCCAACTAGAGGCACACCCCGCTTATCAGTCTTTAAAAAGATTTGCGGAGCGACTCCTGTGCTGGCTAGCGAGTACAGGACTCGAGACCCAATGTACACGTCCGAGTTACCGGCAGATAGTAAGGTGGTCAACACCACTGCGTTGAAGATTGAAGGCAAAGCTTTCGTACCCGAGTTTATGATTGCAATAACAAACGGAGAGGACGAAATGTAGGAGCCGCTGGATTGCAGCTTTGGGTCGTTGTATGGTACTAACATGCCCATAAACAAGATGGATAGCAGGTAGAAAATGACGATCCGGAAAAAAACCTTTCGAATCGCTTTTGGCACGTTTTTACGTGGATCAGTGGACTCACCAGCAGTGATACCCACCAGCTCCGTACCTTGGAAAGTGAATGCCGCATTGATCAAGGAACTCAAAAACCCGAGGAATTTGGCGCCATTAACGTCATCCACCAAAATCCCCGGACCCATTGGGCCAGGGTTTTTCCAGTATCGGAACCCGACTGGGCCCGTCTTTCCAGCGCCGCACACCATACACAACGAGTACAGCAACCAACCAACAATGGCAATCACTTTGATACCGGCGGCCCAGAACTCAATCTCACCATAGTACTTGACAGCCAACAGATTGGTTAGAGTCAGTGCCACAAAAAAAATGGCAATCCATGCTGCATTAGGCACGGCGTCAGTCCAGTAATTAATAACTAGCGCGGCACCATTCAGCTCAACCGCAAAAGTCAGCGCCCATGACAACCAGTATAACCAACCCACGGCAGCGCCAAAACTAGGGCTTACAAACCGAGACCCAAATGCAGTAAACGACCCAGTGATTGGGATAAACGTGGTCATCTCACCTAGACTCTGGGCAATGCTGTACACCACCGTGGCAAAAAATGAAAATGAGATCAACGCACCGACCGGGCCTGCTTTGGCCAGCGAGGAGGATGTACCAATAAACAGCCCAGCACCAATCGTCCCACCCAGTGAGATCATGCTAACGTGTCGAGCCTTCAAATGCCGCTTTACCTGGGTTGGACCAGCATCTTCGTCTTCATCGTCCAGCTTTTCAATAATATCCGATGCACTGTTCTTCTTTACTGGGCCCATCTCCAATTCGTCGTTGCTTACTGGGGGTGTTGAGTTGTACTTTCCTTCACTGAGAAAGGTAGAGGAAAAAACCCCATCGTCTCGATTGTTGTTCATTTTGGTTTTGGCGAGAGAAAATGAAAGAGAGAGACTATCCTAGAAGGGGAGAAGCCAATTGAAAATATAAAAAAATATAAAATAAAAAGGGAGCAACCAACTCCCCTTTTATAGACGTGTTATATAGACTATACTCAAAGCAGATCGATAGGTCATATATATATATGTATAGATATATATATTTTTCGAAGATCTCTGATATATATATAATATATAATATTGTTTTCGGCAGGCAATATTTAAACGTTTTTTCTTCTTCTTTCTTCCTGGTATTTACTTCTTTGCACAATGATACTTTGTCATTGAGAGCACCAGGGATCAGGAATATTTATTTTTTTCCTCAATCGCCTCTTATAATTTGGTAATATATATTTGAGGCTGGCCGGCATTTTCGATCTGCAGGTAATCAAAAATCGCGATCGCGGTATATGATATATGCAAGATACATTGAGGGAGGGGGGTCGGCGGCCAGCGGTGTGTATACGTATACGTTCAGATCTCGAGCTCGCTATAGCCCTTTGTATACATATATATATATAGCTGGCGCACCCCCTTTCACGTAATCAATCTGCAGCACCCGAATAGGGTACGTATACCCATACCCATACGTTAAAAAAAATATTTTCATGAAATACGATAGATTTCGATCCCCTCCTCACGAAGGATCGAACAAAATGCGTGCATGCATGCGCGCACACCATATGGCGCCCTGAAATGAAAGCAACAGGTCAAAAAGAGTAATATAGACCAGGATGTCACCCAAAAATTATATCTCATATGGAAGCTTAGAGATCGAGTGAATAGTGAGCGCTCGAGCTGCTCTCTTATAACTTACACGCGTTAACAATTGCAATGCATACATGTGGCAAGAACAAAGGCGCCGCCGCCTGCTATGTCAATCAAGGAGTGGGTATTACTTCTGGCGATATTTTTTTTTTTAAAGGCAAACTACCTAAAAACGGGAGTTGCACCATGTTGCAATCGCCGGTTACTCTCAACGTACTCAGCGCATCTCACATGACTTGGTTTCCGAGACAGAAATAATAAATTTGCGGCTCAACTAGCTAGTTGCTAACGAAAAAAGCTTAGCGGTCATCAACTTCCTTTACAATGTTGGGAACCGAACCTAGGCAGTTTTTTTTTTTTTTCTTCTCCCTCTTCTTTCCTGCGCACGCGAAATCTAGGCTTCATTTTTTTTTTTTTTTTTTTTGTTTTGCTGGGAACAAATTTCAGCGACACGTCAATAGTTTAAACCATCATAAAAAACACTTGCAATTTTTGAGGGGGGGAAACGAAAAAAAAAAACTGTCGATCGAGTGAGTCCCCTAATTATTATATTAGTACGTGAAAAAAAAAAAAGATGAGTGGGAAAAGTAGCAACACCAGTGAGCGAGGAGGGAATGCGTGGCTGCTTCGGTTCATTGAATCGCCTCATTTCACACTGTTTCGGTGCGTGTCGTACCTAGAACAGTACGCTGGCAATGTGGGGTTGCACTTTCACCTCTGTCAAAAGCTGCGTTCATACCCTAAAGAAGAGATTGAATTCTTTCTACCGCAGCTTGTGCAGTTACAAGTGACGGTGGAGACGGAGTCGATGGCGTTGGAGGATTTGTTACTGGATTTGTGTAATGAATCACCCCATTGCACGTTGTTGGTGTTTTGGCAGCTGCAAGCGCACTTGTCGGAACTTGCTGGCGAGCCCGAATCGTACGGTTTCCAGATTTGCAAACGGTTATACAACAAGATGCAGTACCTGCTATTCAGCGTTGGTGAAAACGAGCAGAACCCAAACAGGCTACGAGAGAATACCCACCCAGCTGTGATTCTGTCTTCAGCAATTGCGGCGAGCATTGGGGTTCCAACCATGGGCGCGTTTATCAAGCCACTGGCGGTTTCACAGGGACGCAAGCAGCGATCGCACGTGTTTCATTTGGCGTCCAAATTGTTGCGGTCCAAATCAACTTCAAACATCAACAAGAACTCTGCCTCGACGCCAGATTTGGAAAGCAACAAGGTGGCAGAAGCAACATTAGGAGGTTATCATCACCACCATAATCAACAACAGCAACGAGTCAAGTCCATTGACGGGCTAACGTATGATTCGCCATCGCTACCCGACGTTTCAAAAGTGGAACGTGCGCATTCACCAACCCCATCCATCAAATCCATTGCATCCAACTCTTCATCAGTGATAAACGTTAAACCCTTGCACATGTCGTACGAGGCAAAGGTGAAGGCGTTGCGGACCAACTATTTTCGGTGTGAAACACAGTTTGTTTATGCATTACAGGCAATCTCGACCCGACTTTTGCTGGTACCAAAACAAGCGCGACTATCAGCATTACGTGCTGAGCTGGCCATGTTAAATAGAGATTTACCAGCTGAAGTGGACATTCCCATGCTGCTGCCTACCGAGGGTAAACAGAACCGAATCGTGCGGATTGCACCGGCAGAAGCCACGGTGCTAAACAGCGCGGAACGGGTACCATTCTTGTTGTTGATTGAGTACCTGAAGGACGATGTAGACTTTGACCCTGAATCGGACGGTAACAAGGATTTGCTGGGCCAGCACGAGTCTGAACGACGATATATTTTTGATCTTGCATACTTGCATGGACACCAAAAGGGTAAAGTAGAAGCAGAAGAGGAGGAGGATAAGGAGGAGCTAGAAGAGAAGGATATGGGGGATGTGTCGGCAATGCAGCTAGACAAGAAGGAGACTTTTAGCCAGGATGCATTGTCAGCCTCGCTCCATGGCATGACGTTTACCAATGAATCTGCTAGTAGCAGCGCAACATTGCCTGATTCCCCACGGCCGCAAGATTTGAATTTTGCGTCGGAATACCGATCATCCACACCGATACACAGTCCTGGTATCAACCAACCGCATGTGGACGTTACGGATATTGCTACACATATGCGTACAGCAGCCGTCATGCTGACCCAATTGGAAGCAGGTGGGGGCAAACTAACCAAGGCGGAAATTGCATCCATCAAAAACAAGATTATTGCCAGCATGCAGTCTATGGAGGAAAACACAATCTATGGGGATACGACAATTCAGGGCGAAGCCGGTGAACGAAAACTGGAGAATGATATGAAAACAGCGGGTATGTCTGCATCATCGAATGACGATCCAAGTGCCGCCAATTTGGGAGAGGACTGGCAACAACGGCGAGAACGTATTCGTCGAAGCTCGCCGTACGGCCATTTACCGGGCTGGGATTTGACGAGTGTTATTGCAAAGACGGGTAATGATCTGCGTCAGGAGGCGTTTGCGTGTCAGTTGATTCTGGCTATGCAACGTATCTGGCTGGAAAATGATGTTGATGTGTGGGTCAAACGAATGCGCATTTTGATCACCAATGATACGTCGGGTTTAGTGGAGACGATCACCAACGGGCTCTCAGTACACTCGTTGAAGAAGGCCCTGACCAGCGCCTCGATCCGTTCCGGGCATAATCCTAAAGGTACAATTTCTTCTCTAACGGACCATTTTGAACAAAAGTTTGGCGCTCCAGATACCGAACGATATAAACAAGCCCAACATGAGTTTGCTCGGTCGTTGGCTGCTTACTCTATGATTTGCTATATTCTTCAAATCAAGGACCGGCATAATGGTAATATCTTGCTAGACAATGAAGGCCACATTATCCACATTGATTTTGGCTTCTTGTTGAGCAATAGTCCGGGGCGGTTTGGGTTTGAAGCCGCGCCGTTTAAGCTAACGCAGGAATACGTTGATTTAATGGGCGGTGTCGACTCGCCAATGTTTGACCAATTCCGAAAACTGTTGAAGCAGAGTTTTAAGGTGCTGCGGAAGAATGCCGAATCGATTATTATTCTAGTGGAAATGATGGCTCGTGACTCGACCCTGCCGTGCTTTTATTCCGGTGCGGCCACATCGTTGCAACTGCGACAACGGTTCCAGTTGCACATGTCTGAGCTGGAAGTGGATAATTTTGTTGATAACGTGTTGATCCAAAAGAGTATTGGTAGTATATACACCCGGCTTTATGATCAGTACCAGTTGTTGACTCAAGGTATTTATAGTTAGAGAGAGAGTGTGTGTGTGTGAGGGAATGAATATAAAAAAATTATTACAAAAACCCAAAAAAAAGAGGAAAAAAAATGTTTTTGGATATCTATTAAGCCGCACGGCTCCAGTCCCACTGCTACTACGTATACGATGCGTATGCTACAAAGCAATGTAGTACAACACTCTAGAAAATGTTTTTACATAGAAATCCGGCTCCTAGCTTGGTTCATGAAGTGCAATGGTTTAATTGCGGTTATGGATTTTTTTGCTCTGCGACTTGATTATTGAACTACAAGAGGCCACGATTGTGATCCCGTTGAAAGTTGTGTAGTATGTCGAATTAGGTTTTCATCGGTCTTGTAGTTGCCTTGAGCAAACTGGTCCGAGGGCCTTTCGGTATTGTTTTCGTATGATGGGTGTTAATGGGATATGAGTTGATGGAGTGTTGCTGAATGCTGTTAACAAATTTGACGGCTCGTTTGGTATAAGTAACAGGTTGGTCCCGTGGTTGAAATGAAAACAGTAGGAAAGTCATCGAGATCAGAAGTTTGTACGTATGGCTGTGAACTGCCGTTAGTTTAATAGAGTGAGGATGATGTGTTGTTGTACGGACCCCTGCCCTATCTCATTATAGAATTATCATCGTAAACTGAGCGTATAAATGAATGAGGCCATCTATGTGTCCAAATTATATAGTTTTTTTTTAAATATTTAATAAAAAAAGAGAAAGAAAAAAGAATCAAAGTTATTCGTAACTATACTGAGATAACCTGAGATATACAAGCAAGTGTATTACGCGTATATAACTTGCAGATGTGATATCATAAAATTGCAAAATAGGTAATAAACTATGGCTTTCCGTGTTTAAGACATATGAGCCTCACGCGGCGCAAATACACTATGCTGAATAACTACCTACTAAACTTTGTTATTGAAATGGAAACAACAAAACATGGTACTTTATGGTCGTGTCGTTATGTTAATACCCTCAAATTATGTGTGAAGGATTTCAAACGTCTGTAAATTGCAATTTTGCCTCCGCCGCACAACCTGCGTACCAGTATATCGGAATATTTCATACAATTTTCAGTTCCAGGTGTCGTGGCTCAATGGCAGAGCATCAGATTTCGGTTTGTTTTCAAACAGTTGGAATCCTCTGAAGGCTGCAGGTTCGAATCCTGTCGACATCGTTTCATTAGTAACAAGTTTATAGAACTTGCGATATTTTTTTGTATTTGGTATATACAACGACACAGAAGTGTGTGTGCGTTGGTTGTTGTCATGTCGGTATACCTGTGAAAGCACGTCGTTATAAGTTGGTCGATTGTATTACTTCTTTTCAGTGTAATGACGTTGGCGGATATCAAGTCAGCGCGCGTGTGAGCCCCAGCCGCATAGGGCGGCTACCTTACCTCCTCCCCTGTGATCCGGATCATGACGAGTAACAATAATATATCATGCAAGAAGAAAAATGACTGATCCAATCGCTTCTTAACAAGCTAGCAGTTGATCGGGGTAGCTCCGCCGCACGAAATGACTCCGGTATTCATCTACCACTATTATTTCTCTTCAGTCCAAGGAATTATATAGTTTAATTGCCGGTGGAATTTCCCACCGAACCCCGGAAGATTATATTACCGGGCGTGGCAATCAACGGGGTATCGACATCTGCATTCGAACGTTGATCAACATGACAATTCACATAAGGCGCCTCACTTTATTCAAAGCTACAAAAAAAAAAAAAAAAAAAAAAAAAATTACATTTTGGATGGTGGTTCAGCGGACATGATCTGTGGTAAAAACTGTCGCACAACGTCCACCTCAGCGCAAGGGTATAACACACCCTTTCCACCTTCAAACCAATTCAATACGCGGTGTCCTTTACTCTCTTGTTCACAGGCAAACCACTTTTGCTCCCCCTTGTAGTGCAAATAATTCTCCTTATCAAATGTAAACCCAGTATCAAAAGACTGCTTTCCAATCGTCTTTGGCTGGACAATGAACTTGCTCATGTTATCGTCACCTTCTTGAATAGCACCAGCCTGTTCTAACCCCAAGTCAGTGTTCCAGATATAAGCCAGCACAGAATCCCCTGAGCTGGTTTCATTGCTCATAAAGGAGCCACTCTGTGGCTCCTCCTTTGTTAGAGAGGCAGACATGAACGGCGCATCAGCCATCGGCAGCATTGACACATAGCTGCCGTTAATGGAGGTGTCGTTTGATTCCACTTTCAAGTGGAATTGAGGTGGTGGAGGTGGCCAGATAGCCATCGCGGTTGAACCGAGGACAATAGCAGCAGCAGCATTCAATAGATTTACCATTGTTGTTGTTGTGTGTAAGTCTGAAATAAAAATTGGGAGCGAAACTATCCTTTTATACTTGGCTCTATTCTAATTATAAACTGTTTATGAATCGGGCATTTACTTGTAGGGGCAGGTACAGCAAGGGCCGCGGCCCTTGATTTTTTTTGCTGCAGACGCGCGCCCCTCCCATCCCCCCGCCTTCCCACCTGGCACCTCAATTCAATGCAAACCATAAAATTTAAAATTTAGTCAGCATAATAAAATATAAAAAAAAAGCCCGCCGAGTCGTCGTCAACAATTGGTTTGACCTGATATGAGGATGTATACGTAATTAGGGGTTGGGGAAGTTACTTTATGGTGGACAATTGCTAAGCTTAAGTAATTGCGGGTTTACACATGCATGCATGTATTTTTGGTGTAGACGCAAGGGCCGCCCACCCCCGCCGTGTATTATGCACCCAACCACGTCATATATTATAATCACAAAGCATATTATCGAGGTTATTATCCTCGACCGGCAAGTTTAAACGGCCGTACGCTTTTCAATCACTACCAACCCGGGACCGCCAAGCAAATATACCCATGTCGTACAAGCAAAAGATACTATTGTCGTTTAAAAAATTTAGCACGGTTTGAACAGATATCTGTTTCTTTGTGGACTAGTTCGGCAAACGATCTGATGCTTATATGATAAGGCATCATATGCATCAGGTAAACTCATATAATCCGCGGATACCAAAATCCTGCGTCATGTGAAACCTTTGTGTGTTGGAAACGGGGATACGTGTGCGGCTTTTTTGAATTATTATTCAAGGCTTTATTTTATTTTATTTAATTTTTGTTTCGAACAATCGAACGATCGAGTGATTTAAGGCCTTACAATAGCGTTAAGCCGAAAAGTGTTCGGGGAGCCTCTACATAATGACGTTTGATCCATAAGAGAGTTTATTGATACGTACGGAGACTAGACTGATGTTGTGAGACCCCAACCTTCCTATATTATAACTATTCTGCTGACATGAAGCTATAGGGTTGGTAAATATTTTAGGACCGGCTTTACACATGGACTTTAATTGTACGTGTTTGTAAGCTTAACCACTCAATTGCTTATACTCTCCCACTGCTACGGCAGGTGCACGGTCCCGGGCCGGTTTTTTGACCATTCGAACTCGAATTGGTCTAAATTTATATATATATAGTTAACATTAATTAATGAATTCGGCCGCAGCCGATCGGTGAATCTGACGATCACCAGGAATCCACTCCTTTGGTATTACCAAGTCGACCTATATATGCCTTAAAATATTATAATTATAAAACGCTACTAGCTAGCTAGCCCTAAGGCGCCATATTTGTCGCGCGCGCTAACAAGGCTCAGCGAACTTGACTGTTGCCAAGCCCCATTGCAAACTTGTTAATTTACCACCAGTTTGTATCGATACCAGCTAGCGTAAATTATAGCCCAGCCGCATGAATTCCCAATTGAATTGATTACAATTGCAGCGCGCGCGCTCTCTCTCTCTCTCTGTATACGCCAACCTTCGCCAGTCCAGTAATGTGGCTGGCTGGAATGAACCTTTTTTTGCTAGAAATTTCTTCTTTTTGCTTGTAACGCGCGCCTTCCGGAATGTACGTACAAAATGCCCAAACCACGCGTATGTGTATACATAAATACGTATCTAGCGCTAGGAATAAATCAGCCAATAATCTTGGCTATTCCGCTCCGCCCACAGCCTATCCACTCTATCCAGCTCTTGAATTTTTTGCTCAACAGTTGGGTTGATGACCGAAAACTGGCACCCCACCAGTCGCAGCTCTCCACGGCGGTAGTAGTCGGCGTGGACAAAATTCGATAATCGAAGGTTATTGTGAACCACGTTATGAGCATGCATTTGCTTAACCATCTCCTTCATCTCTGCCGCAATCTGAGGGGTTAAATCGTCCACCGTCAACCGGTCTCCCAAATCTTCATATAGCATAACCTTACCCATATTCCAAAAGTTGCCGCACAGCAAGAGCGTGGGCAGGACTGTTCCTTGTAGCGGCTCCAGAATCTTGTGTACCATGTACTGCTCATCTAGAAAGCTGCCATTATACTCCTGGAGGATGAATACGGCCTTTGTCTCTTCATTCAAAAGACACCGTCCGGTGCTGCAAGTCCCACTGATCATCTTTTGTACGCTGCTGGTTGATATCTGCATGTAGTCTTTGGATGTGATGCGAATAGGAGCAGTGAACATTTCATTTATCCGCACCGGTGTGTAGAATTGGTCGTTAATCCCGCCCAGCTTGTCTAGAATCAGTCTATGAGCGTCCCAGCATGATAAAATGATTGACAGCAACGCCGCAGTAAGGCTTCCCTCCAGCCCGGTCCCGGAACGATGGATGCATTTGGTGATGAGCATTCTGGTTTGTTTGATATGGCACACCCAGCTTTTTTCATAGTTTGAGATGATCCCGTAATGACACTTGTTAATGTACATTAGCCCAAATAATTGCTGGCATAATGAGGAATCACACTGCGGCCGGGATTGAGACTCCTCTTCAAACTCCTTCACTTGCTTGTCGGTCGGTACCAACACTACCATCCACACCATTGTATTGTCATACGTCAGAGCAAGATCTGGATTTAGAAGCACTATAGAGTCCCTACACTCGCGCTTCTTGATAATGCCAAATTTGGTGCTTTTGGAAGCTTGGAGGACGGGGTTGAAGGCTTTTGCCACGAGCATTTGCTGTGGTGTGTAGTACCCGCAATCCTCCACGAGAACCTTGCGGGAAAGGTAGTCACATGCCGTATTATTGTCCGTGCTAGACTTAGGACTCCCCGTCATCTTCAGCTTGTCGGCTACAAATTTTTCAAACCCGCTCCATTCAGTCACATTACTGAGTGGAGTATACAATTTGGAAAGTGCGGGGGAGGAAGGATCGTCGCCGTGTGCATGTGAGTCGTTATCGGGTAAATGTTTCCGTACATGAACCGGTTTATGCAGCAGTGGTGGCAGTGGGTTCTGTATGACTTTGGCCAATGTCTCCATCATCCAAGTATTCTAGAGAGAAGAAGAAAGAAAGAAAGAAAGAAAAGTGCAACTGAGACAAGAGAATGAAAGCAAAAAGCTAAATATAAACCCACCCGCCACAGCGCGGGTTAACTTCATTAAACCTTATTTTTTAAGCCTTTTCTTCTCTATTCTGACCACGGACAAGAAAAAAAAAAGGGCACATAGGAAGATTTAGGATTAAACCCAAGAATGCTTTTACCGACGGGCATGACCAGAATCAGATGATGGTCTAACCTGACCTCACCTCACGAGAGAGTGAAGACAATATTAAGCATTTAATATCAATGTAGGTACCCAGCGTACCTGATATTATACTTTATGCGTCCTTGACCCGTATATATATAAGGCCTTATAGAAAAGAGAGGGGACAATTCGGTATACACACACACACACACATCGGAGCTTCGGTACGTCAGCGCCTTGAAGGGGGCACGTGAGGCGTTTGCCTTATATTATGAACAACGCACCAGCTTTCCCAGCTAGGGGCGTCAGAAAATACCACCTAGGAAGCTTTGGTTTGTTCCCCACCTGGGTCACGCTTTCTAGGGGCCCCATGGCTGCAGGCCGGCCCCGGTGGTTAATCTACAGCCTTGTATAGCCTTGTAACTAAAACATCTCCCTGCAGTCGTCGTAATAAAACCTTCTGTATTAAAGTTCATTTATGGTCAGGTTCAGCTAGCTAGCCAGCCTTGGCCATGCATGGCAGCGAGCTGACAAACCTTCTGCACGAGTTTTATGCATGCATGCCAGATAATTTAATACTCAAAGTTGCTTTTTGGCTGGGCTTCGTTTCTCAAACCCGAATAATATTTTCATTTCAACAACTCGTTTATAAGAGAAGTATAAACAAAGATGGGGAGTAGGCCTAATTTACAATCATCTATCGGTTTTCTGACGTTGACAATCTGAGTCTTAAAAATTCCA
>JAJLUJ010000044.1:14636-68168 GCA_030564235.1 Blastobotrys elegans
AGCTCCTAAGGCCTTGATTATATTTTAGAGAAGCCTTAGAGCGCTAGGGTTTCTGCATGCAGGCACAATGGATTTAAAATCCATGGGTGCGCAAATCAATCTCAAAGACTGATCTCGATCAAAGCAATCAAGCAAGAAGCAAGAATGAGAGATGGATAGAGGCTCATATGGAACATTAAGGACACCTTATAAGTTGTGGACATGTCTCTTGTTAACAATTGGGATTGCAATGGCTCTTGTTTATTTATCTATCACAATGGCAATCCATCTGCCCAGCCATTATATTTATTATTTGGGGTCAAAATACCTTACTTACCCCCCCAATCCATTCCATAAGAGTGGTAAAGCACAACCATATATGGCAGAAAAAAATAATTTTGTTTTCTTTTACGCGCGCACTATATATATATATATATCTCAGCTTGGAGTATCATTTGTGCGTGGAAAAAAGTCCCTTTATTACCACTAAACCCGCGAATGATCACTGCCGCAGGTTCAGCGTGAAAAAGCAAGTTGTGGCCCGGCCGGAGCCCAGCTCGTTGTCTCACTGTAGATTTATAAGTATACTAAGTATTCTAATATGCTAGATTCCTCTTTTCGATCGAATTGCTTTTTCATGACCCTACGTAATTAAGGCTCTAAATATTTTTCTTGTCTTGCAAGTACCAACATATAAAACATGTCCAAGTTCTCGTTATTTTCCCTTTCTCTTTTTTTTTTTTCTTCTCTTCCTTCTCCTTCTCTCTTTTCTCTTCATCATATAAAGAAGGAAAAAAAAAAAAAAACATCAACATGCTATTGTCGTCGATACTAACAGCAGTATTCTCATCATATTGTTTGGCCACGCCTCTAGCGAAGCGACAGGGCGGCGGCTTTGATTACGACAACCAAAAGGTTCGAGGTGTAAACTTGGGTGGTTGGTTTGTTTTGGAACCATTCATCAATCCGTCCATGTTTGAAGCGTTTGACCAAAATAACACGCCGGTGGACGAGTACCATTACTGCCAAAGCCTAGGCAATGATGAGTGCAAGAAGCGGCTAGAAGACCACTGGAACACTTGGATCACGGAAAGCGACATTCAGACTCTATCTGACTGGGGGTTCAACCATGTCCGGATCCCAATCGGGTACTGGGCCTTTGCTCCACTATCCGACGACCCATATGTTCAAGGCCAAACAAAGTACCTGGACCGAGTTTTAACTTGGTGCAAATCCCACGGTCTAAACGCTTGGATTGACTTGCACGGCGCTCCAGGGTCTCAAAACGGGTTTGACAATTCTGGTCTACGAGATCAAGTTGACTGGCCTAAAGGTGGTAATATCGATGTCACTCTAAACGCACTTGAGCAGATTGCCGACCGATACGGCAACAATGACGCTGTGACTGGCATTGAGCTACTAAATGAGCCGCTAGGTACCGTGATGGATATGAACGTGGTCAAGAAGTTTTTTACTGACGGCTACCAGAGAATTCGAAACAAGAGCAACTCAAAGTTGGTTGTGTTCCATGACGCGTTTCAACAGGATGGTTACTTTAACGACTTTATGCAACCACCAAACTACCAAAATGTGCTTTTGGACCACCACAAGTACCAAGTGTTTTCGGCTGGTGAATTGCAACGATCTATTGACGACCACGTTCAAGAAGCTTGCAACATTGGCTGGGCGTTTCAGAAGGAGAACCACTGGAGAGTCTGCGGGGAGTGGTCTGCTGCCATGACTGATTGCACGAAATGGTTGAATGGTGTGGGCCGAGGTGCTCGATACTCTGGTGCATTTGACAACTCGCCGTACATTGGCGATTGTGCCGGTACTGACCAGGTTGAAACTTGGTCTGATGACCGAAAGTCTGATACTCGACGTTATGTGGAAGCGCAAATGCAGGCTTACGACCAAGGCACTGGCTGGGTTTTCTGGAACTACAAGACTGAAAACTCTGTGGAGTGGAACGTGATTGATTTGATTTCAAACGGTATGTTCCCAATGCCATTGGACAACTACCAATACCCAAATCAATGTGGGTTTTAAAAGGGGAAATGACCCTTTTCTTTTTTTTTTTTTTTCTTGTTTTTTTGTTGTACCTGAGCACACGGTTTTTCTTTCCAACTATTTATCCTGCTATTCTAGAAGATATAATTTTTTGTCTTAATTAGTATCTATACCCTATATACACCCTCTGCAACTGTTACTTGAATCTTTTTTAATTATCATAAGCTAATAATTTGAACCCGGTGTGGGGAAAATTCACGTGTGCGTGCCTTGCATTTACCGACGGCATGCTTTATAAGCATTGGAATCTGCAAGCTTTGTATACGTGAATTCCACCTGTATCTGCCGGCCCCCTTTGTCGGGTCGTCCGTCCATACCGCGCGCGGTCCTCGTGCTTAGCTATATATCGCGCTCCATATCGATCGGACCTAGGGTCTGGATACAAGCACATCGAGCTTTGTCTCAAATCGTAGACAAGCTTATAAATCTCAATCTATAGAAAGAGAGATACAAGACTTTATGCCCCTGGGAAAAGCCCTTTGTTACCAAGGCGGGCGCAAGAAACGTCTCGGATAACAAAAGACAAAAGGTTTGTTTAAACATAAGGATACAAGAGCTCTAGATTATATGGATGGGTGGTAAGTTTAGACACGCGTACCACCCACACACTCCTTTGTTAAGACAAAGAATGCGTGCGTGCTAGAAACAAAAAACAAAACAAAAAAACTTGTTGCAAGGGGGTCCACATTAACGGCAGATATATATCCATGCGGGCCGGTCTGAGATTTTTTTTTTTTTTTTCTTCCCTTCCTTCCCGTGCCGGTATTTGGAGTTGTTAATTAATTAACATGAATTCCTATAATTAGATCGAGTTAGGGTTTTAAAAGGTACGTATGCTATGAAGGGAATTTGTTAAATTTGGGGTCAAATTTAGTTCCAAACGCAACGACCGTTGAAAATAAACTCAATTGCCCCGTTTTTGTTAATTATTGTTAACAATTGTGACGTTTGGTGACTCCATCGATCGATCGATGAAAAACGCTAGCTAGACATAACATGTAATGGGCTGTGAGGATGGCCGGATCCGGATCCGCTAGTTATTTATAAATCGCCAAAAAGCTGCTTTGGGTCTACCAAATGCGGATGTTGTGGCCGCCCCCCCCTCTTTTGCCTCGGTTGAACTTACAATCGATTGCAAGCAAGAGTACGTACTGACCAAAGATATTTGTAACATGTGGGATGGAAGAATCCATGTAAACTAAGGTTACTAAAGTAGGGGGAGTCTGGAGAGGAGGTGTGTTTATTTATCGAATCCTAAATATATCCTCACTTCCATTACCGGTTTGGGCTTCGGTCCCTATAGTGATTCCAACAAAGGAGGGTAAAGGTAAAACAAACAGTGCATGCAGTTGGGCAATGAGTTGAATTTACAACCACCCGCTTGCGATCCTGAAAAATCGCAATTTCCGAAGGCCCATTTGATACAGGCTTATCAACTGAGTACGCTCGCTCGAGGACCCTCTGCGCTAATTTCAATGGTCAATCGCGGTCAAGTAATGGTACACGCAGATAACATTTTAAATTCTCGATGTACAAGGCGGGATTAGAAATAAACCTCGTCTCGCTATGCGATTTTTCTGTGTCGCGTTATGAAGTACGCCACACATTGTCATCAGCTTGCTACTTGGTACTTGGTGTCCGGTGTGTTTAGGGGAGAGCCTGACTGGTGACCATGCGGCTGACTCAAAAGGCGAAACAAACCCGGTTGATCCCGTCACGGACTTTCAACAAAGGTGGCGGGCGGGTTGGGAGCTTAAGCAGACAAAAAACTTTCCATAAAAAAACGCGTCCTCTTTTTTTTTATATTTTTTTTATTATATTTCTTTTCTTATCATTCCATTCTATAAAAACTAAACAATGTCTGATAATGACGAGTTGGATAAATACGGCAACTATCCACCAGGTAGTTTTGTGCTATACAAACTAGGTAAGCTGCCACCGTGGCCTGCCGTCGTGAAGCAAGATGATGAGGCACCGCCTGGTGTGCTAGCAAACAAGCCCAAGAACCCATCGCGAAACGTGCCCATCCACTTTTTCCAATCAAACGATTGGTACTGGGTCTCCAGGAACAATTTGCAGTCATTTGATCGAGAGGACGCCTATCTCCAACTGAAGGAAAAAAAGGCAAGCAAGAAGAAGCTACGCGAAGCAATGTACCTCGCGTTGAAGGACGCAAACGACCCCGATGTCGACGCATACGACGACGAATACAAGTACTTGACTGTCCCGCCCACTACAGTCAAAAAAGTAAAAAAGACGTCTAGCAATGGGAACAGCACCGTTTTTAACAAGAAGCGAAAGTTTGAGATTGTCGATGATGACAATGATGATGCTAGTAGCTCCAGCGACGATGAGTATTACAATACTGTCACTGATCATCACCAACAACAGCCGGCAAAGAAACAGAAACACAGCAATACATCATACAACAAGACAAATCCTCTAGCCCTGAACCAATTCTCTGATGAGGAAGAAGAAGAGGAAGAGGAAGAGGAAATTGACCTGGAAAGCTTGGCTGCTTACACCAAGGAGACTGTAAAGAACTTGATTTACATGCCAATTAGTAAAATTTCTGGCAGACCCGGCAACCAGCAAAAGATTAGGCCAAACACCCCGTTCTACCCGCATGTGTTGCCTACCGAACACATTATGGTGCTCGACAAGCTGCTTATCAGGCTCGATGCATTAAAACCTCATCTCAACGCTACAGACTCGCCAAACATTATGACCGTGGTGGAAAACTATCACCTGGTTGACACAATGACCGAATTCCGAAACCACTTTATCCGTAACGATGTTGCAGATGTGGACTCCATGCGGTTCACTGAAAGGGCGGACGATCTGCTAAAATATTGGTGGGCACTGCTCCATTTATCGCAGCTTATTCAGTAATTTTATATCTATCCAACAAAAAAAAAAAAAAAAAGGAAAAAAAAAAAGGAAAAAGAAAAATTCAATGCTATTATTTATTTCAAATTCTATGACAATGTATTGTTAGCTGTGTTGTCAGTATTGTTGTACACTTGCGACTGGTCCATCACCCGAGTAAGCTCCCGTTGTAGCTCGGTGCGTTTGGATTTGTCAAGCATGATGCCATCCAACCATTGCAACCGGCCATTGCCGCTCACCGTGCTAGCACCCCAGATTAGAGCTTGGTACTTCAACCGTTTTTGTTGTAGCCGTTGCGGCATTTTCATGAGCACAAAGTCCTCGTCTTTTAGCTGCCATGCTTGCTGGAATTTCCTCGTTCGAGTCGCCACATATTCAGACGCGGCACGGCTCAGAGTTGGATTCACAACCTGTGGGTAGAAGCGGTTCGTGATAGGGTTTCCACGCAAATCTAGCACGCTCAGTTCATTGAACGTGGCAATCGTGTCAATAACGTGTTCCAGGTCGGTAATCTCATTCTTGTACAGATACAGCCGTTTCAGTTTGGGGATGCCCACCAGCGGTTTTAGACTGGTCAGCTTGTTTAGCGACAAGTTGAGCTCACGAATATTAATTGTGTACTCGCTGAATAGAGGTGGTAGTTTGGTCAGCCCGCAGGACGATAGCTCCAGGCTCTGCAGGTTGAGGAACGGCTCTTGCATTGGCACTTTGATAATCTTCGTGCCTGATACAGATAGTCGACGCACCTCGCTAAACAAAGTCCAGTCGTCCAAACTGTCCGTGTTATGATACCGCACCGATAACGTTTCCAGGTTTCGTAGCCTTTCCGTACCGTGCAGCTGCTGCTGAAGATCTGGGTTGTCGTCTATATGCAGCTCTCGCAAACCCACCAGCCCAGACACGTCCAACGAGATTAGCTTGTTTTTGTTCATGCTCAGTTTCCGGATTCGACGGTGTTTGCCGTTATATTCAAACTTGACAATCTGGTTATCATCAACGTTCAGCTTGGACAAGCTAGGCAGCAGTTCTAGACCCTTCACATGCGCAATCTTGTTCCCGTTCAGTACCAATTCTTCAAGACGTTTCCATTTATACCCGGTGAAATCAAGCTCGGTGAGCATATTGCCTGCACAGCTCAACCGTAACAACCCTTCCAGGTTTGAAATACCATCCAGCGTGTTGACAAAGTTATTGTCCACGTTTAGTTCCCGTAGATGGCACAGCCCGGCAAGCCCGTTCAGCCGTTCGTACCTGTTATCGCTGAGTGAGAGGTATTCCAAGTTAGTTAGCTTGCCAAACGAGGCTAGCTCGGTTAGCTGGTTTCGAGGGGCGATCATGGATCGCAGTGTTTCCGGCGCGCCAGACACAAAGGTGATTTCGTTATCGGCAAGGTTGACGGATTTCAACGCCGGGCATATTTCATCAAGCTTGACTAGCGATTCTAGTCCCTTGTTGCTTAGATCCAAATGATCGTACTGGTCCCACGCTGGGTCGTTTCTCCCCATATCGGTTAGGATACGTACAAGCGCGGAATAACCTTGGGAATACGATGCGTCGACTTGACTAATGTTGGTCACGTCACGCAGCGACCGCACCGAGTTGTCGAAAAACTGGCCCATGGGGGATGTCTTTAAAGAAGACTTGGGCAGTCTGAATGAGACCTCCCGTTTATTGCTTGATGAAACGGGTACAAACTTGTTTTGTTGTTGGGGGGTCTTGAACGGCGCAAACCCGCCTTCTTGGTCAAACTTGTCGTGCGTTTCGTTTTCATCATCATCATCTTCTTCTTCTTCTTCTTCCCCTTCACTAGACGATGCCGACGATGACGACGACTCCATGCTTTCGTTTCCCTTCTTTCCGTCCTCGTCTGTGGCGCGTAGTTCGGTTGGTTGTTCGTCTAGTGATCGTTCAGTGTGCTGCTGTTGGTAGCGGTGGTGGTCGTCGTCGACGACTCGTGATTCTCGAAACTTGTCCAAATCAACTTGGCCTTTTGAATCGTTTTCTAGTGTCGACCCGTCAGACAGATCGTCAATTCCTGCAAACACGTCACCTTCGTCTTCGTTTCGTTTGCTGTGCTCATTAACGTCTACTTTAGTTGACCCGGTGCCAAAATCACTCTCCAGCTTCTTTTTCCACCGAAAGTTTTCGTGGTCAAAGTCCATCGCACCAAATTTGTTTGGGATGACATGCTGAACGTCTTTTTGCTGGATTAGTGCTGGTCGGTTTCGATGTGGTTGTTTTGGTTCAGGCTGGTGCTGTTTGATGGAATACTCAAGTTCGCGCAACGACGAGTCATCGTCGTCGTCGTCGTTCGACTCTTGGGTATATTCCGTCTCATCTGGTTGGTGTAGCTGGGGCTGTTGCTCTTGTTGTTCGTCACGATCGTTAAAGTTTGGGTTGCTAGGTTGATGCATGCCCCGCAGCTTGGCCATCATCACGTCGGCATCGTTCATATAATCCTGAGTCGTGACTTCCCGGTTGTTATTCCCCTTTTGTTTCTGTTCTAGTATTGAGTTTTGCGAGTGGTCTGCACTTCGGCGGTCCAGCGAGCCTAGTAACCCATCATACCGCGAGTTTGTAAACGTATCATGTTTCTGAAAAACTTTAAGAGGTGAGCTGGACAGTCGCCGCGAATCATCAACGCTTTCTGATGTCTCATAAGACTGCGAGTTGGCAAAGCTCGATTCGCTGTTTTCAGGAATGGCATCCAATTTGAACTGGGACTGGGACTGGGACTCCTTCACGGTCGGTGGGTTGAACATTTTCTGCAGAGCGTGTTCGTTGCTCTTGGATCGGTCAATGCCCTGTTGCAAAGCACGTTTCCATTCTGGAGTATTGGCCTTTTCATCTTCTACATGACGGGTCGTGCCCATCTGCGAGCCTTCATCTTCGTCACCGTCCAGCGTCGCATCACTACCGCCCTTTGACGGTTCTGAGATCCACTCTTCGTCCAAATCTTCTTGCTCCATCCAGCTCATGGGGTGGTCATCAGACTGCCGCGATTGAAACTTGCGTGCCATGCTAGACATTTTGTTCAGGCTCGTCCGTTTATGCACGGGTATTGAAGAAGGGGACGAGCTGTTTAGTAGCGAGTTGTTTGCACGCTCGCGGAACGGCGTCTTGACGCCAATAGAGACGTTGGAATCGTTGGTTGACATTGTCATGTGCGTGTGGTTTTCACTGGACCACACGTTCTCTTCCTCGTCTTCATCGAACTGCCCTGACGAGGAGAAGAAGTTGTTTTCGTTGGCATGTTCAAACTCATTGCTGCTGGCGCTTGTGGCCATCATCATCGTGTTGATTGTGTGTGTTTGTTTAATATATTGGACAGAAAAATAAACGCGATATTCAATAGGTTGGACAAAAGTTTGATTTGGGAGTAAACAACGCGCGCGCACGCCGTCAACTTTTTATATTTTTTTTGAGGGCTGTAAGGCTTTTCCCGCCACGGTATTTAAAAAAAAAAAAAAAAAAAAAAAAGGTGATGATGCATGCGTCAAAAAGCTGGGAACGTTCGCATGGCAATTAATTAAATACGGTCTATCTGGTGGCATACGGTATACACGAGCGTGACAAAGCCGATGCGAACGAGCGGTGTAGTCGTCCGGCTATGGAAAATTGGAGCGCTCGGACGCGTATACTATAGATAGGTTTCTATATTGAGGTGTGCTGATGGTAGTTGTCCTAGGCAAGTCGATGAGTATCATGAGCGTGCACGTGTAGTACTATATAAGGCCTTGCATGTATACATATGTGCCATGCCATGGCATATATATATGAAACATATATAATGGCCCGGGCCCGGGTTCCAGGAAAACGAGCTCGCGTTGTAGTGGAATTTAATATAATCGCGGAACGGGCGCCTAGCTATAGGGCGCCTAGGCTGTGCACATGTATGCATGTATATATATATATCCGGAGGCCTTATAAGGCCGTATACCATATGTCTAAGATCTTTATATATATATATATAATATATATGCATGCCATCCATGCCATGGCCAAATTGCCGATCTCGATTATAAGCTAGCAATGCGTATACAGCAAGACCGGCCGGCGCCTTTATATACGCGTTCTTATGGGTGTAATTACTATAATTATCATCCACCTTATATATACGTATACGTTCATGGCGTAAATGGAAGACTGTGGCCAAATAAACACCCCTCGGGGCGCGGAAACAAAGCTTGTGTACGCGCGCCAGTCGCGCCCACCAAGTCACGCGTACTTCAATTGCCAACGACAGCATACTATGGATACTACGGTCCAGTATATAGCATCTTAGTATAACATAGTACACACGTCTCCAGAAAAGTGTAGGAGAGTACTGGCTCGTCCGTTACGGGTTGGTCGTGATGTAACACGTGCTGGGTCCGGAAACAGTATCCCAGCTCCTAAACCACGCATGGCAAGTGTGTAAGCTTATACATGGTATAAATAGATCAGCGACCTTGCAACATGTGGCCGAGTTTAATAAGGTATAGCGCTTCGGATCCACCAATACTTTATAATATCTTGCGCCATGACGCCTTGTGCAGAGTACACCGACAGCGGTATACGCTTTCGTGTGGAATTTACCATATTCGAAGCAATTGATGTCGATCTGTTTATTTATAATATATGTATATATATACATGTACGTATATATATATATAGTGCGGCAATATCCACGCAAAAGGAAGCTATATCTCTTACGGTCAACTGAAAAAAACCAGCGTTGCGGAGTGCATTCTTGACTATTATAGTGCAAGGTACGTACGCGTACAAAACTCAAGCTCAAGCGCACTGGCAACGCCAGGCCTCCGGATGTTTCGGGTATCTATCCTGTACCACGGCGAACATGTCTAGACGTGACGACTCATATGGTCAGTTATTGTATACTCTAATGTGGGTTCTGCTGTGTAACATAGCAGTGGATCATTAGACACCGGCCGGACGACACTTTATGTATATAAAATCGACATTGTATAATGTGCCGTAGCAACGTAATTGTGAGAGAATACACGTAGCAACCACATGCCGATTTTATTATTTATATAAGCTTACTTTTCTGTCGCGATCAATTGTTTATGTGATCGGCCGACGTCGGTATCGATATCTTCCCAATAATTTTTTGTGTATTTTTTTTTTTGTGTGTATTTTTTTTTCGGAATTCTTTTTCCCACAAAAACACACACACGAGACCTAAACACCACAAAAAAAAAAAAAAAAAATCAAAACACTCAAAAAAAAAAAAAAAAAAAGGTTTATTCTTTCCTCATTATTTTGTCCCTTCCTATACAAACTATACAAACTGTACACCAAAAATACCTATAATGTCTACATGGCAAGGAAGCAGTGGGCCAGTTCCATATGCCGCAGCGTCGATAGAAGATGAGATTCTGTTTCAACAGATTACAGGCGGTAGTAATAGTAGCAATCCTCACAACCATCATTACACAGCAGCACCTACACAAGTCTCTGAGGACAAGGTTCTACACCCTCCGACGCCAGATTTTGCGCCGCTAGACCAATCACAGATTGACCGTATAGCACGGGAATACCTCGATGATGTTCGCGTGCCGACTGTTTATAGCACAGTATTTGATCCAGCCTCGAACGTGTACGACGCGGGAAGGGGTGGTAGCTCAGGAGGAAGCGGAGGGTATCAAGTGCTACAAACACCTCAACCTACACCCGACGATCTGATGACACAACAGCAGCTTCGTATGCAACGGATCCACCAATACCAGCATCAACAACAGCAACAACAAGTAACAGCACCACCAGCAGTAGTGACGGCAGCGGTGCCAGTGCCTCATTTATCACATTATTCAACAGCCCCATTGATGCAACAGGCGGCGCCTCCGCCACAACCGCATCCGCACCAACAGGCAATGCCGGTGTATTACCAGCCAGCGCCCACGCCACAAAAGCGGACGATGGTGAATTACGCCCAGTATACTACAAATTATGACGATTTTGACTTTCTGCACAATGGGTATGATCCATACTTGCAAGAGTTTCTGCCTGGTACTACTGGCGTGGCGCCCGATTCCCAGCCAGAGTTGGGAACAGAGTTTAGCACTGGCCACATTCCTCACTATCAACAACAATCAACAAAACCGTTTCCACAGCAACCGGCAGCCAGACACGACCACCACCAGCACCCGTCTCAACAACAACCACAACAAGTTGCTGAGAAAAAGAATGGCAGTAATAAAAACGCCGGTGGACCAACCAGCGCCACAAAGCAGAATTATTCGCGGCCAAATTATGGGTTGGGCGTTAGTATGCCGCCTGACGCGCATCCGCCGCCAGTTCCGGCCAAGACTATCAACAAGAAGCCGTCCTTCATCTTTTCAAACTCAACGGTTGATGAGATGAGCCGCAACCGAGTGGTGAAGAAAAAGAGCAGCCGGAACTTGCGAAAGGCCAAAAAAGATCTGACTGACCAGGTAAACAAAGGTGTGAAAACGCCTGCCAAAACGGGCTCCAATGCCCAATCAACGAATACTAATCAGGATGGCCTACAGAGTAGTCCGACCACCATCCCGCTGACCTCCACCGTGCAAAAGCCGCGACAGGTGCAGCAGATGCACGAGACTAATAATGAATGCACCAGTCCGACACCGGCATCAAAGAGCAGTAATAGTAATATCAAAACAAGCCCGGCAAAGGGCGTTTTCCGCTCGATTACTAGCCGATCGAATTCTGTGGTTAATACCATCACCAACCTTGTTCGACCGGGTAGTTCGGCCAGTAACTACAAAACACCAGTCTCTGAGCAGCCTGAAGAGACAAACCCTCCACCACCACCACGGACAAAAGAGCGAAGGTCTGGTGATAGTAGTGAGGGCAGTAAAGCCACCGCCCAGGTTGAGTCTCAGATGGAGCAATACCAGCATAAACTGAATTATCAGCAACAGCAGCAACCTGCACAGTCCGAAGCGACTAATCATGGTCAAGCACAACCTAACCATCCTGACATGACGGGACCAAACTTGGATGCGAACCCGCTAGGCTCGCCGTTGGATCTGGTAGCGTTCGATTTTGACTCGCTGGCAGTCCCGGCGGCAAACTGGGAAGAGTTCCAAGCCAACGTTCAGCATGACTTTAGCTGGAACCCGCTAGACGCTGCTGAAGAGTTGGCCAAAAAGGATTGACCGCGGTTCTGATCAAACAAATTTAAAATAAAAACAATAACCAACATAAGAAAAAAACTGAAAGAAAAAAAAAAGAAAAAAAAATAGCCTGAAGTAAATGAGAGACTGGTATGTGTATGTATTTATTTGAGAAGAAAAAAAAAACATATTTATTGTAGATGAATCAAGCTAATATAATGCTAGAGCGCGTGTAACGATCGAGAACAACACCTGTGGTTTCGAGTAAACGATTCAAACCTAGTGTATATATATATACTACCATAAACTGGCTGCATTAACCCTATTCGAGTCCAAAAAATCAATTGTAAAATAGAAACCAGAAACATTTTGCAACCTCAATCAAACATTTTACAAGGAGATGTGAATTAAGAAGCTTAAATATAATGAACATTTGAGCCGCATATTTACGGGATCACGACTTGCGCGCGCCCTTATATTATTTGTTTCTATTTCAGTTAACGGGGGTGCGCGGGATCAACCAATTAGAGACAAGCAATTGTTCCCAACTAAGCTCGCACTACTGGTAGCAAAGGAAGAAAAAAAAAAAATTTCCAAAATTCTTCTCCCACCCAAATTTATATCAACGACACAAAATAACAAATAAGCTAAAATAATGCTTCGACAGACGCTGCTCAAACAACCAACACAGCAACTGGCACGACCAGTACTATCGGCGGTCACGACCACTCGACACGCCATTCGAAACGCATCTTCATCTACACCACAAACAATCACCCCACAAGGCGCGCCGATGCCAACAGACTATCCCCTGCCATCCGAAAAGAAGCCATCCAGCGCTATTGACTACGCATTAACTTCTCTCGACGGCATTGCCAACTGGGCCCGACAAGGTTCGTTTTGGCCAGTAACATTTGGTCTAGCATGTTGTGCCGTGGAAATGATGCATGTGTCTGCTCCACGGTACGATCAAGATCGACTGGGCATTATTTTCCGAGCGTCGCCTCGTCAATCCGATATCATGATTGTGGCCGGGACCTTGACCAACAAAATGGCTCCAGCCTTGCGACAAGTCTACGATCAAATGCCTGAACCTCGGTGGGTCATCTCCATGGGCTCGTGCGCCAACGGTGGGGGTTACTACCACTACTCGTACTCTGTCGTCCGAGGCTGCGACCGGATCGTTCCAGTCGACGTTTACGTGCCGGGCTGCCCACCAACCTCTGAAGCATTGATGTATGGCGTGTTCCAACTCCAAAAGAAGATGAGAAACCAAAAGATCACTCGAATGTGGTACAGAAAATAAGCGTGGTTAATTAAGTAGATATAATTTTTTTTTTTTTTTGTATGGATGGATGTATGTAATGATTAAAAAAAAAAAACACAAAAAGTCTATTCTTTACTTCGCCAGACTGATTCGTGACGTCGCTTAGCAACAAAGTCGGTTTGACCCTATCATGGTTAGCATAAAAAAATACATGTGGTGAAGATTTAACGTACCGAAAGCTTGTATGAAGAGTAGAGCAAGACAGCTGGAACCAGAGCGGCAGCAATGAACACGAATGGACCGGACTTTTTGTTCATTCGAAAGTTCTGATGCATATTCTCCCGCATCTTAGCAAACTGCTCGATGCTAGGATCTTTGCGTAGCGTTGGGTGATCACCGGCCATTGTTGGGATTTTTATTCTGTGTCGTTGAAGTGTGTGTGTGGGTAATAAAATGCAATTGGGAGTTTAAAGAAAAAATGTCTATTGATCGAAAACATATTCCAGCTTCCAACCTCCCCCCCGAGAAGGAGGGAAGAAGAAAAAATTTCGGCCAATCACAACACAGTAAAACTGAATATTACAAACTACAAGCTACGCAAAACTAGGGATATGGGGGGTAATATAACAACATCTAGATGAACAGGAAACTTGCATGTATTCTTCAGGTCAACAAATATATAGCTTTTCGATTTTTTTTCTTTCTTTTTTTGATTCTTCAGATTAATCCTTCTCGTTGAACAATTCTTCCTTCAAAGTAATGCCTAGTTCTTCACGAACGTCCTTCAACTCCTCCAAGTATTGTTTGTATTGATCCTTATTCTCGACCTTGTATCGCAAACCTTCAAAGACACGGCTAGCGGTAGCATAGTCGTTGACTCGTCGAGCAGCTTGTAGGGCCTTTTCCATCACGGATGGGGCTGGTACCAAATCGTATGAAAAGACATTGTTGAGCACTCGTTGCACTTCAAAAAGGTCGTATGCTTCTTGGAATTCCTTCTCGAATCTAAATTACGGTTAGCGAGCTGAAGTCGTTAGTGGTAGAGAACATACCGTGCAGTGAATTCTTCAAAAGATTCAGAATCGTGGCTGGAAGAATAATTCCGCATGGCAGATGGTTTGGCCATGGTCATTAGGACTGGTCGGTTCACCATAGGTCGAGCAATCATGGCTCGTGGAGCAGCTCGGCACACGGTTCGGGATAATTGAGCAGCAAAAGACATTATTAGGGTTAGAGGGAAGAAAAAAAAGAGTCTTGTAATGTGGTGATGTTGAAATTTACAAAGGGAATTTTTTTTTTTTTTTTTTTCCCTTCCAAAAATGCGCGGCCGAGCTTCCGCTTGTAAATATTTTACAACACAATCTATTGGCTAGGCATAACCACCACATCTAAAAAAACCTCAGACAATTAACAGGAAACCTTGAATACTCCAGCTTTTTTTTTATTTTTTATTTTTTTTTTTATTTATTTAAATATTGACCGAGTCGGTTGAGTGTTTGGATTTTGTTTCTCAATTTATAACCCTGTTTGGGAAAATGAAGGGCTGCGAGTAGGGGTATTAAGGCTTGAATATATTTTGATGGCCTGACTTTTGAGATATTACCCTTACTTCGGTTGAGAGAAATGATTGGTTTTTTTTATTTTTTTTATGACTGTCAGATTGAGCGATCAAGATTCCATCGAATCCAAGTTTGTATTAAGTAGCTGAACTTTACTAGATTATGATGTTAGGGAATATAGTATGTAGATATACGGTGAGAGCTTGAGTATCTTAACAATTCACAAACTTTTTTGACACCTCATTCGATCTGCATGGCGCGCTGCGGCGGGTGGGAGAACGTTGCCTCAATGGTGCAGGTATTGCTATCGCTCGAGTTTTTTTATATTATACTCGAAAATAGGATCAATTATGATTATTTTCGTTCTCATGCGTTATCACGCTTTAGGATAGAGGGAATTCCGGCACTTTCCAAAGGGGTCGAATGTGACGGCATCGCCACCCGGACGTATTCGCGTCCACATACCCCCATGGAAGCTCGCGGTCGAGTATACAGCTTGCAGTGTAAACGTTGAGCCGCACACTCCCCTGTCTTGGCAAATTCTTCTATACATGTGCAAAGGATTTAAAAAAAAAAAATCGTCATTTAATTTATAAGCCATAATTCTATTGAAACTGTTTTTCTTCTAGCCATTGCTCAACGTTTGTAAACTGTACGTCATGCAACGCCTGGTCCAAAAACGACGTTTGGTTAGGTAGGTCACTAAACATGTTCAAAAACTGCTCTTCCATGGTAATCTCCTTGTCCCCGTCCATAGAGTTATCGCTTGTACCCATGGGCCCATTGGTGTTATAAAAGCCCTGGTTGTTGTTAGTATTGGTATTCGTATTATCATTCCGCATTGTCGTATCGTTATTATTTCCTCCTCCACCTCCTCCATCACCACCACCATTACCATCGTTTGTAAACTTCATTGATTCAAAGAAACCCTGGACGTCAAACTCTTCCTTCCCATTCATCCCAGACTGGTCCACTCTATTACCATCCTTTTCTAGCTCGGTAAATACGTTCCATCCCATGGCGCCCATAGCACCGGCCACCCACCATCGCTCAGCCAACATTTCCAGCATCGAGCACGCATCATGGTGAGAATACCCAGTCTCGCTATCCCGCCGCGGATATGTCCGCAAAAACACAGTCATTGTCAATGAAACACAATATGGGATGATTGGCAACGCGGCCAAGTTGGCAGGGGCATGCTTCAAAATCCGTAGAATGGAGCCCGCCGCTGACAACAACCGGTCGTTACAAGTTGACGATTTCCGTTTATCATGATGATCCTCGCCTACCCGCTTCTCCTCTGCCAGAACCATTGTCAGAGGTGTATACATCACCCCCATTGTATCCTCCTGAGACTTGGACACGGACGTGGCCGGCTGGAACCCTGCCTGAGTCATAATACTAGTCTCTTTACTGCCACCACTACTATTCGACTCGCGTTTATGTGCAAGAATGACAGAGGTATGGTGAAGTAAAGCTAGCAAGGCGTTGACAGGGTCAATGGTATCATCGCCCTGGAACAGCTCGTCCACGCGCGGAGGCACCTGTTTATCGTTGGCGGCCCGCGGCCGGTAGAGGTATATAACCTGCTCCAACGTCATGCACGTATCAACCAGCTGGGCCAGCCGTGCATGCTCATTGTGCTGAATCACCGACACGCCCATATCCTCTATATTGAAAATGAGCGGCCGTGCATTCACACACGCACTGATACGGTCCATACACCAGATAGCCCACCATAAGAGCCGCAAGTTGCTACGATCCGTAAAATTCCGCTCATGGTGTAACTGAAGAGACGTTGCATAATGAATAGCCCGTTGCAAGTCAGAACACGAATTCTCCAGCCCGTCTGGACCCTCGCTGTGGAGGGATAGTATAGCGTATATACGAACTAGGGTGAGCCGATCAGACTCAACCTCAGCGAACAGTAGCGCACGAATCTTTTGCGCAGTAGTGGCGCAAAACTGCCGTACATTCTGATGACCTAGATGAGGTCTGGCTAGCGCATGTCTTGCTGCGGCTAGCAAAACTGCATGGAGAAGTAATGTCGGAGCCTGGCCAATATTGTGCAGCTTTATGAAATTCTCGCGGTCCAGAATCGGGAGAACCGGGTGGATGCTTTGGGAGTAAAGCTGGATCAACGCCTCCCGGTCCGGTCGAAGCGGCATGGAAAAGGCATTGATTGATGCAAGATATGTGTACAGGGTCGGGTTCAGCCGCTGCTGCGTAGTATTCCCCTTCACCCACACCCCAATCGACTCTCTATCTATCGACTCGCCAGGCTGGAGTTGTGGCGCTGTAGTGGGAGCAGAAACAGGCCCGTTGAATAAGGTCCTCGATGACGACGTCGTTGCCCCGTTATTGTTTGAAGTTGAGGTTGAGCCTGGTGAGTGAGAACTCGTCCGTTTATGCTTGGTCTGGTGGTGTGGTCCAATCGGTTTCGTCACGCCGCCTTGGGTATGTGGGGTGAAACTCGCCGTTCTATTGAAAGCCGGACGTGGCGGCTGGAACTGTGGTTGTTGTTGTTGTTGTTGTTGCTGCTGCTGCTGTTGTTGCTGCTGCTGCTGTTGTTGTTGTTGCCGCTGTTGTTGTTGATGATGTAGATGTTGATGATGTTGTTGTTGTTGCTGCTGCTGCTGCTGCTGCTTGATCACGTCGTTGGTGGTGACCAGCGGGCTAAATACCTTATCGTAATGAGCCTGACTCGGCACGGAGTTTGTGCTGCTGGCTCGCGTCATTCCCGGTCTATTATTGATAGCGGTAGGGGCGCTGATATTCTGTTGAGCCAGCGGGTCCAGCCGCGACTCCTTCTCACTCAGTTCAATCTGAGGCGCTAAAGAGCACTCAATATCAGCTTTGGCACACGGTTCGCAACGCTTAGATCCCATTGGAAAATCGCACCGCTTTCTACGCCGCTTACACTGTTCGCAAGCCTTATGCGCCCGTTTCCGCTTCCTGTATCCAGCATCGTTTGCTGGGAATACAAAAATGTTGGACATTTTACTGTGGTTGGAAGAAAAGAAAGAAGAAAAGGAAGAAAAAAAAAAAAAAAAAAAAAAAGTGGTTGTGAACACGTTGGGTTGGAATTTTTAGAAAGGAAAATTTATTTGTGGGGTAGGAAAAGCGGCGCCGGCCTATAGGCCTATATAAATATGATCGTTAAGTGAATTTTTTTTTTAAGGGGCTAAGATTCTAGATTTTTATGCGCATCACATGACCTGGTCTTCTTGTATATGTACCAAGTTAATTAGTAAAAGTGCGTAACAAACGAAAACATGGGCATTTCTATAATCTTCAGCCCAGTTAGAATCTGGTTGGAATCAAACCCACCAATAATATAATATCGTGAATCATAAATAACACCAGTATGGTAGCATGGCCCGGGGGTCTGTAGTCCGTAAACGGGCCGCACCGTCCACACCTTAGACTCGAGATTGAGCACCGCCATGGTACTACTCAGCTCATTGCCGTCATGCCCGCCCACGACTAGCAGAAACTTACCTTCCAATGACGAACAATGGAGAGTTCTAGCACATGTGAAGATTAGTGGCGGGGTGGCCGGAGATCTAGGTACAGGCTCGTACTGCTGATGCTGGTGATGCTGGTGATGCTTCTGCACCTCCTCATTCTCATCATCACCCTCACCCTCATCCTCCACCTTTTCGTCCCCGGGGGTTCGGTGGAACCCTTCCTCGCGCACTATAGTATGGCCTAGTGAGACCCATCGTTGAGAGTTGTAGTCAAAGAACCAAACCTGGTCAAATACGGTATTATCAGAATCATTCCCGCCATAAATAACCATTGCCTCAGATCCGTCATCAATATCCTTCGCCACGCCGCTGTCGAGATTATGACAGCTGTGGTATGCACGCGGCGATGGCCACAATGCAGTGTCCTTCTCCAAGCTCAAAACCTCACTCCACACTCTATCGGCCAGGTCAAACTTCCAAACATCGTTCATTGCACCATCCTTATTCATCCCGCCAAACAGATACAGCATACCGTTTTTATAGACGAGCGAGTGGCCGCGACGAGGCTGGGGTTTGCGATCCCCCAACACCTCTATTTTTACAAACTCAAACGTCTTGAGGTTTAGAGTGTACATCCAGTCCTGCTCGGTGCCAGCCTCATCGGCACCCGCAAATAAATAGACAAGCCCGCCGATATGTGTTGCGCTCATATCATAACTCGCCGGCATTACACACCCCGAAACTTGGGGGCAGCCTAGGCTATATGTGGTGGTGTTAAACACATACACTGTATTAGACACTCCATATTCCGTCTTTCCGCCAAAAATAACAAGCCGCTCTTGGTCTCGAACGCAACAATGACCGGATATCTGCGGGGGTTCGTTGCCGAATATCTTTGGTACATGCGCATAAAGTGATAACGGAGGTGCCGCGTCGTGGAAAAACTGATGCGCCCTACCAAAACCACCACCACCGCTGCTGTCTCCGCTGCCATTCTCATCAAAATCACTGTGTGAATACCACTTGACGGCCTGTTCTGAAACAGCCTCGTTACTCCTGCTCAACGACCTCTGCTCAGCAATCGGTGATGACGGCTTTTTGGGCGTGTTTGTTGGGTATTTGAATGCCACGTCTGGCGTTAAGGGCGGTGAAGCTAGCGGTGGCGTGTTCAAACTGCTTACTCGTCGGTTGGCGTGGGGGTTGACTGAAGGTAACCATGGTCTTGCACCCATTTTCTCATAGAATCGGGAACTTGTCCTCACGCCGGCACCTGTCGAGTCTTGTGTATATGTCACAGTGAAGCTTTTATCGGGGTCGATTGGCGTGCTAGGCATCTCGTCTGTGCGTGTGCTACTCGAGGATTTGAGACTGCCGGCAGAGTAGTATACCAAGTCGTCCATGCTCTTCATAGTGTTGAGGTCGGTGTTTATGGGATGCGTGGTTGTGGTTGCGCTGGCTGGCGGTGAGATCTTGTTGGCATGACTGCGTGGAATATTGGTCAAGGCGCTTGATGCGGATAGGGTTCTAGAGAGCGTCGTCGATGAGTTTTTTGGCGGATGAATGGGCGGGGGTGGTTTGCGAACCAACCGTTTGGATTCCTTGAATTGGACTGGGTAGTTGTGGTCGCTAGGTTGGGATTGAGGTTTTGCTACTGCTGGCGCTTCCTCCAGCGCAGTTGAAAGGTCAATCTCATTGTCTGTCATTTATTAGTAGTAATATAAAGAAGAAAATGTGTGTATGTGTGTGTGTGTGTGTGTGTGTAGAGAAGAGAGAGCCGTCTTGGTAAGTTAAGCGCTGGTATGACGGGTGGTGGTGTCTCAGTAGTGAAGACAGTTATTTTTTTTAGAAAGAAAAAAAAAAAAAAACCCTGCCAGGGACGTGCAGGTTGTGTGAGAGAGAAAAAAAATTGGAAGAGAGATTTTTTTTTTTTTTTTTTTTTTTTTTTTGGATTTCAAGGAGGCGGGAGATTTGATACCGTAGTCGTGCCGAAATGACCTTGCTGGGCCTAGTGTGTTGGAAACTCACATATTTCTTGCTCAAAATACTAGCCTGTCACACCATCTATTCTACAATCAATCGCCAATACACCATCAAACCAACCACAGGTACTATTCTATCCACTTGGGTTCACAAATAGACTCAATACTAAGCATCAATGCTGTCATAGTTCTGGCTGTGAGCCAAGTTGCTCAAGCTGAGGGTGTTTCAAACTTCCAGTTCGTTGCGCAGGCCCTTGTAAAGCGCATGAAGCATCAGAAAACCGGAACTCCGATTGTTTTATTGAAACGTACGTTTGGGATAAATTTGTGCTCGAGGATCCGGCGGGGGTTATTGGGCTGGCAGGTCTCACTTCGGGCCGAATACAGAAAACAAGGCAGAATCAGAAACAGAAACAGAAACAGAAACAGAAACAGGATAAAAACGTTTTCAGTTGCGGCCAACCGTTGTACAGCGGGTCTCTTCTATCTATAGCTAATATAGCTAATATACCCGCGTGGAAAAATAATTAATTATAACGTTGTGAAGGCACTAAGTGGACCAGTTTGGAGATACAATTTAATTGGTGACGAGCCCTTTGTCCTCTCTATCTATATCCATTTCCTCTTCTTTTTTTTGTTGTTGCTGATGTGGAAATTAAATAATATACTAACAAGGTGCAAAGTTGTTCCGAGAAGGGCAATGGATTTGGGTGGCAATAACTTACACGTGATTGTGGCCCACGTGGTTAATATTTCAACATCAATCAGAATTACCATTCCAACACAAGGCAGTTCATAGATAGAAATCCCCCTCCATCATCAAAGTGGGTTTCCAAGCAGATCGGGCTTTTTATCAATGACGAATACAGTACGTAAAAATGATCATGGAATAAATATATCAATTGATGCGGCTGAACGAACTCGCTCTCCCAACTGTGAACCCATGAGACCCAGTCAGTGACCACATATTGGGGTGTTGCAGCTCGATTTCAATTTTGGTTCATTAGATGGTGTTTGCGTCAAAAATCAAAAAAAGGGGGGGAGCGAAAAATAAGCATAATAGCAAGGCTGATAAAATTATCAGTAAAGAAGAAGAAAAAAAGTTTATTACAGAACACAACAAAAACAAATAAAGCATAGTTTATCATAAATAGCCCTGAAATTGTTGTCCTTTTCCCTCTTTCTTTCATTCTTCTTCTTCGTCTTCGTCTTCTCGTAACATCAAAACAATGAAAAACCAACCAATTGTTCTGTTCTCGCTGGTCGCATTAGCTGTTGCGTTACCAGTCCGTAAAGACAGCTTGCCATTCTCAATGGTAGCCGTTGTACCGAGTGAGCCAAGGATTGACGGCAGGGCAGTGACTCGGTCGCCTGAAGATGGCTCAATGTGGGTCAACTCTGGTACAAACTCTTTCCTGGCCAAGGTTAATTCCAACCAGACCTTGCAAGAGCTCGGTACTGGCGAGTTTTTGAGTATTGGGCCGCACAATGAACTACTTTTGGGAATGGATACTTCACCAACCAGCACAAAGTTTTCCATTGATGATCAGTCATTGGAATATATGGGCAAGCGTAACATTGTGGCTTGCCAAAAGTACAATGATGAGTATCAGCTTTACTGGGCCGGAAACGATCAGGAAAAGTTTGAATGCTGGAATGATCTAGGCCAACCATCCAAAAAGGTTCAGGTTGCGTTGCGAACTATTGCTTTGAACAAGCCACAACCACACGTTTCGTTTAACCAAACTGAAGGCATGGAAAATGTAAAGCGGAAACAAAATTTTGTGAACAAGGTGCCAACACAGCAAAAGGATGTGTCATTGGTTGTCCCAATTCAGGCTGATATTGACGCCACTGTGACATTGTCAAAGGGCGCGTTTGGTAATATTGTGGCAGCAACCGCCTCAAAAACTGTGGCAGATAAGCCACCAAAGGCCACCCAAGCGCACGGGTCTACGACTGCTACCAAGACTGTCATTCCTGAAGAGTCTCTAACATCCCCTCTAGTATCTGTTACAAAGGTTGTTGTGGTAGATAATAATGGGGTAACTGTGAAGGCTGGCCATTCCACATCCCACTCGCTGAAAACCGCTGCTGTTGAGCGTGATGCGATTCCTCCTCGGCCAAAGCGCTATAACAATGATGCTGAGAAGGTGGCATCTGGGGTTGCAGAAACTAACAAGCTTGTTCGAAAGGATACTATTATCCGAACAAGAACAAAGCCGCACGCTGGTACCAAGACTATTACCAACGAAATTGGGCAACCTGATGCAACACAGGCTGCTACTTTGGTTGCTACCCACCCAGACGCTGCTGTATTTAACGAAGTCACTGCCACAATCGCTATAGGCAAGAACACCGCCGCAGCCAAGGATGCAACAATCAACCTGGACAATGCGGTGTTCAAAAAGAATATCAATGTCAACAAGGCTGATTTACCAGTGAATAATCCAAACTATGTCAATTCCACTGGACTTTCTAAGCGAGAAAACCACGAGCTATCTCGGTTGACTCCACACTTGTTGCCTGTGCAACAAGACCAGCCAAATGCACCATACCCGGCAAACTTTACTGGTCATGTTGAGGTTACCCCTGGTGAACACGAGATTATCACATATGCTGTTTTCAACGTGCCTAATACATCCAAACACTCTGACTGTCATCTCATTTTTGAAACACAGCCACCAGTTTTTACGCCAAGTGAGGAAGGTGGCAAGTCGTTTGAAGTGTGGAATGTGGACCGTGTTCCGGATGATGGCGTGACATTTAATAACAAGCCTGAGGAGCGTGGTATGGTTGGGTCGTATACTAATGGTGTATACAAGTCTGCTGGACCGTTTGAGTGCCCGGCGGGGCAAAAGCTTGCGTTTGCGTTGAAGGCAAACCCTAACCACGACGTGTCATATGTTGGCTGGTTGCAGCATGAGAATTGTGGGCTGCACCTTGCCCTTACTGCATAGCTTTATTGTTTTTTAATTGATATCTTGGTACCTTTTTTCATTATGACTATTTAATATTTATTAAACGTAATGTTCTAAAATAAGATTTTTACAACGTTACGCCCGTACCGTTTCCATTTTGTTGGTGGATTGGTGTTCTTTTCTTGTTCCTCGGCAATCTTGCACACTTCCTCGTCGTCATCCACCTCTTGCTTGCCAGTGGTCAAATCAGCCAGGTGGGATTCGACGCGCACAGTTCGCGTGCACAGCTTGTATCCAAAACACATTAACACAAACATTGGAATGGCGATATACCCCACGACGAACGTGACCCAGTCAAACGGAATGCCTTTAGGGCGCAAAAAGACTGGAAAGTTTTTGGACACAGCCAACACGCCACAAAACACCAAGCTGGTCCACGACCCGTACGGCTGAAATGGCGCCTTGTAACTCAAAGAAGACCGGTCCACCCCCTGAGCTTTCAAAGCGCGCATAAAACAAATGTGCGTGATGAGAATAGTCATCCAAGTTAGCAACCCAAGCAAGGCTGAAAATGAGACAAAGTACTCAAACACTTGAGCACTACCGGCCGAACAGTTCAAAAAACAAGTGGCACATAGTGGCGTCGTAACAAACAGAGCATACGAAGGCACGCCCTTCTTGTTAATCTTCTTCAAAAATGGCCACGCCTTGTCTTGCTCGGCTAGACCATGTAGAGTCTTTGGACCAATATATAGCGCCGCAACGGCAGCAGCAAAGATGAATACAACAAACAAAGCATTCACGACATGAGCCATTGGCACCATGTTGAGGTTGGAAAACGCTAGCAAAAATGGAGACGCCGCCACGCCGCCACCGCTGTCACCACTACCGCCACTATTCCCGCTACCAAACACCAACGCCTCATAGTTCCATGGCACACACATGCCAATAAGAACGGACGCTAGACAAAAGAACCCAACGGTTCGGTAAAAGGTCAGCTTGACAGCCTTTGGAATGTTCTTTCGAGGGTTACAAGCATCACCGACAGTGACGGCGACTAGCTCCACACCCAAGTACGAAAACACGGCAGTGATACCAATAGAACAAAACGCCACAAACCGGCCTGAATTCCCTTCAATAGTGTACCCATTCTTATCATACGATTTAAAAGCACCTGGGTCTTTCCAAAACTGGAACCCAATAACAGCGTGGTCTGGGTTCCCGCCAATGCTCATAATTAACAAGGCAAGTAAAACAACAGCCATGACGCCTACTTTGATGGAAGAGACCCAGTATTCAAACACCTTGACGAATTTGATCCCCAAAAAGTAGTTGATGACGAAAGCGAGTACGTAAAAAATGGCGATTATCACACCGGGATTGAGCTGTTCGCGGTCAATCCAATATTGAAGCACCATGGCACCGGCGGTGATTTGGTGCGGTGTGACAACCAGGTAGTTTAGGTAGTAAGTCCATCCAACAGCAAACCCCAGACACGGGTCAACGTATCGAGAGGCGTATCCAGCAAATCCCTGTGTCATTGGAATGAAAGCACAGACTTCGCCAACCGCACACATTACCATATAGACTAATAGCCCGATGATGGAGTACCCACACAGCATGGATCCCGGCCCGCCGTCTGACAGCGCAGCCCCCGTTCCAATAATCAGACCAATGCCTAAACTACCACTGAGCGCCATCATGATCATGTGGCCACATCCCATCTCTTTATCCTTTACATTGTTGAGTGTCTCAATAGACTGGTGGCGCACCAGCGGCGGGGAATTGTCAACTACATCCATGTCTTTGAATATATAAAAAGAAGAAGGAAAATGTCTCCAGAAAGAGAAGGGGAAAATGTATTAAAATATTTTGAACTCATGAGGCAGTTTGTTAAAACTGCTTTATTAGGTAAGTTTTGTGATTCATGCACTTCCCCAAAACGTTAAGTTTATTATCTAACGGGAACGTCTACTGGGGTTTCCCCAATTACGAAATGCTAAAGGCATTTCCAAAAACAAAAACAAAAACAAAAACAAAAAAAACAAAAACAAAAACAAAAAAAAGCAACACCCAGCCTGTATTCATTTATTAAAAGTGTCTGGGGTAGATGTATAGTTTCAAAGTACGGACGTCGGTCCTGGTCCAACGAGCTTTCAAAACCCGGCCAAAAATTCCTTGTTGACGACAACCAGTCCATTCATCCATTGTTTATAACTACACTTCTGATGACAGGGCACCCCCACACGACCTAGGGTTACGAGTTTGACTATATGGGTCTAGAAATGTGTGTTTTACAAATTAATTTTGTTATATCCATTTTCTATCATATCACAGTGCGGCTCAGCAAGTTAGTTCACACCAACTGTTAAATTCAATTGTTGTAATCCTCGTGAAACTCATAACCTTCCTCGCAATACCTATATTATACGTACCTATGACTTTGTTCACTCTTCAAATTACACTTTGGAAATGTCGACCTCTCTAATTAATACTGTACATGCAACATCAATCGTCCGGAAATGTGGGACGTACATCTGCTACGTTCACACACGGTACCTCAGTATAAATGTTTTCTACTGACATTGACCAACTTTTAACGGATCAACACCAGCCACTTTTTCTAGTAGTGAAACAGCACGGTGTCTTCAAACCACGTTCTACAAACCAAAAGATATCTAGAGTTTCCGCATAAAATAGTGCTCCCAGGTAACCAGTCAAATTTCTAGCATCAACTTTTCCCATGTGGTCGTTGTGAAGGTATTCGCGTTGTGTAGCGTAGACTATCGTACCAGTATTAGTACGTTGTAGGACCAGTCTTCGCGCGTTTGGTCACCTTCTTCTAGAGCTTGTATCAACGAGGAATACGAACTTCTATAGTTGTCATGCAACACACAGCAGTGTCTTATACAACGTGCGGCTTAGTAAAGATATAGTGTAGTGTGCTTGTGTCACATCCAGCCAAATAGCAGCTATATGGAAACGTATTCGACGGTCTGTATTGGCTTGTTCAAATTCGGGACATTTTTTTTGGAACTTTTTGACGCGGTTTTTTCTTCTTTTCTTTTGATCAATAACCCCACCGGGAATTATCCAATCTAATGGGTGCCGACCGGGCCGAGCCGGCAGACCTCCTTACATATTTTTTTTTTCCTCCCTCTCTCAGACACTTGAAAAATTCTTCATCCTTTATCGTTTCCTCACCAACGGAGGGTCAGTCAAATCTAAACATGACTACCACAAGATCGGTACTCAAGCTACTGCTCTATCTTGTCGTACTAATAAATGCCAAATCATGGCCATTGGCCTGGCATGTGCGGTTTTACTACCTTGTCATCAAACACATGGGCTGGAAACGCAAAACCAAGCCCAAGGAGTTGTTTCGCCCTAACGTTTGGCACACTCACACTCCATTGATGGAGATGGATGCCAATTTGCATAAAAACAATGCCACCTACTTCAGCGACCTTGACATTGCCCGTTCTGACCTGCTAATGCACCTATTTAAAGACTTTTTCCTCCATTACCGGTTTAAGAAGGGCAGCTGGCCATTTGTACCCCTAGGCTCGGTCATGACAATCTTTAAAAAGGAGATTCCAATCTACAAACCGTATGTGATCAAAAGCCGCGTGCTTGGCTGGGACCAAAAGTGGCTGTTTGTCTTGTCCAAGTTTGAATTCTCCGACAAGACTGTGGCGGCGGTGGCGCTTTCCAAATATGTCTTCAAGTTCCAACGCAAGACAATCCCGCCTGAAGAAGCAGTTAAAATGGTTGGGCTAGACTCCAACGAAAATTTACAACAAGGTCGAATGGAATTTGAAAAGGCAAAGGCAATGCTCCAAGTAGAATCCGTACAGGAGGAAACAGTGTAGAATAAACAATAGAAATCAAATTAACATATATAAAAACAAAAACGACTTTATGAAGAAGGCTTGACACCAATATTGTTGGTGTTTCTAAACATCTTGATGCCATCACCTTCCACAAACTGGCATTGTCTATAGGTGGTGTATAGCGAGGTGATAAAGTTGGAACCATCGTACATGTAGTGCTTGCCCATCACCTTCTTGATTGCTTCAGTGCCCTTTCGTCCATTGTAGAATGGAATTCGCGATACATAGTGGTGCAACACGTGGGTTTCAATAATATCGTGGAAAATGTGCTTGCCAATAAAGCCAAAGTTTCGGTCCATAGTAGCAGCAGCACCCCGGGCAAAGTTCCATTCAGAAGCGTCGTAATGAGGCATTCGTGGATCAGTGTGTTGTAGGTAGGTAATGTGCACCAACCAGTGGTTGACACCCACCCATGGAGCAATGTAGACTAGCGCAACAGTAGAAAACCCATAAGCCTTGGTGGCGTAGTAGAGGGCAGTGGCAGTTAGACCAATACCAATGTCACTCAAAATAATGTTGAAAAAATCCTTCTTGTCAAACAATGGAGACCATGGGACAAAGTGGTTAGTGATAAACTTGGAGTGTTCTGGGTACTTTTGTCCGGTAGCGTTAGTGGTTAGGTACGCCAACCAACCAAACAATTGTTGCGTAACAACGTTAAGCAAGGTGGTCAATGGGGCATCCTCAATGTTTTCAGAAAAGCCTCGTCGCTTGTTGAAATATTCTCGCGATTTTGGCACAAACACCATATCTCGAGTCAAGTGACCAGTAGCCTTGTGGTGCTTGGAGTGAGACAGTCTCCAAGAGTGGTATGGTACAAGTAGAGCAGAGTGGACCAACCACCCGACAGTGTTGTTGACGCTCTTGTGGTCAGAAAAGGCTCCGTGGCCGCATTCATGGGCCAATACCCAACATCCAGTACCAAACAAACCTTGAACAAATGCATACGTGCACCATGCCAAACACCGCACTGAAAAGTTTGGAATCAAGTGAATGTACGAAACAGCCACATACCCAAACAACCCTACAAAGAACAAATCACGGAATAGATAGTAGAAAGATGTCAACATTGGCCGTTCGTAGCATTCAGCTGGAATCGCGTCCAAAATCTCCTTCATGGAGTAGTCTGGTGCTTCAAATTCATCACCTAGAGTGTTGATGACTGGCTTGGTGGAATTGTCGCCGGCATCAGCCTTGGACGCTTCAGGCCCTCGTTTTGTAAGAGTAGCCGACATATTTTTTTTTCTTTCTTCTTGGTCAAAAAAAAAAAGTGGTAATGAAGAGGAAGGAACGGATGAGTGGAAGATATATATATATATATATATATATATGGGCTCACAAAAAAAAAAAAAAATTTGCACTGCGCAGAAGTTTATAAATTACTCCTGATATGCCTGAGCTGTGATACGTGTGTTTCTGCCAACAAAAAAAATTTGGTCTTGCAATTATAATAAATGGCGCGGTATTTCCAAAAGGAACTTTTGAGACATTAACAGGTCAGGTTTAAATGATATCTAAAGAATATGTATACACTCAACTCTCCAATTATAATGATAGTTGTATAATGCAATACACCGTTCATACGTATAAGTTTATACAGCTACACAACCTCACTTCGGCATGTCACCAAACAAACCTTCACATGCTCGGTCTGTCTGCCGACAGTAGAAGAATAAAAAGTCCTAGGCTTAGCTTGGCTAAAAAAGAGCCAACAGGGCGGCGGCGGGGCACGTTTTATTTTCCCGCACCCAAAAAGCATTAAACTTGTTGGGGCAACAAAAGAAACGTTTCCAACAAAAAAAAAAAAAAAAAATTTCTTTCTTCAAATTGAAATTAAGCTTAATGCACGCGCGGCTTTAACTTGAAATCAAGCTTGCCTGGCCTTGGGCCTGTTTCAAAGCGTCTTCGACAGTGGCTTTTGTAATGTGAATACCTGATCTACCCTGACAAGCAGTAGAGTCAACAATGCGGATGCTAACCTGTGTAAACAAGTCCGTGCCAGGAATGCTGCTTGCTTGGATTCGTGATGGGATGCACGATTCCTCCGTCTCTCCTTCCAAATCACCAACAATGGCGAGTTTGTCTTCGCCAGTCAACTCTGCCACACCAAACGTGCTACTCAATGCGAGTTTCTGATTCTGATCCAACATCAGCTCATCTTCATTTGCTGACACCACCACGACTTTTTTCGTATCTGGGTCAAGTTCCATGATCGGCAGCCTTGTATCATTCAGAGCCGCAACAATGCAATTATACACCGCGTCAAAACATGGTCCGGTTCGCGACAAGACTTGAACAGAGGCGTTTAATACAATATGCAAATCTGGAAGCTCCTCACGGGTGAAAAGGTGGTGAGGTAGTTGTTGTTTTAGCGAGTTGTGAGCCTGCTGTGACAGAAGCATTTCTTCCTGGGTCGGTGGCGCGTTTCGGCTAGCACCTCCTCGGACAATCTCAACATTACTATACACACCACCAGGGCCCGTTTCGGACGTGGACAAACTGATACCACAAATGACTGTAGTGCCGCCAATCTTGACAAGTGCAGAGCCTACGCAGCCTTGGAGCGTTCCTTGCTCAACATTTATTGGACGAAACTCATCAAACTTTCGTAGACCGGGAACAGGACGGTAGCCTTGATCTAGATGGCGCTGCAGATAGATTCCTGGCTCAATTCGTGAAAATACATCTTGTGGGAATGATAGTGACATTTTGGGTTGGTAGGTGAATAAAAAATATAAAAACAAAAACTGATGTGAAAAATTGTCGTTTTACTCGTTATATTGGGAGGATCAAAATTTTCCTTTCAAATTTCACCACCACATAGAAAAAAAACACTACAAATGTCAGGAATCACCAACATCTTTGGCTCATCAGGAGCGTCGAAAGTCGACCAAGTTCAACAATCCGCGTCATTAAGCAATATGTCTTCGGCGGATATTAAGAAGCAGGTTCAAGAACAAATCAGCCAAGAGCTTGCAGTGACCAACGCTACCGAGCTGGTCAACAAGATCACTTCAAACTGTTTTGAGGCTTGCTTCCCAAAGCCTGGGCCTACTATCTCGGCTGGCGAGAAAGAATGCACCAAAAAGTGTATGGAAAAGTACATGCATGCTTGGAACTTGTTGTCGAGAACGTATATTACCCGAATCCAACAAGCTAGCGCATCGGGCCAAATCTAGACTGTGAAGGCGTTGTATAATATGAACGGTTTTCGTTTTCTTTGTAAATATATTCCAAACCTCTTGTGTGAGTTTTTGGTTACCATTGTTTTGTTAGAAATTGGCAAGGATACGTGCTTGGCCAATAAAAGTCTACTCCCCGGACATCTTCAACCTTTTGTATGTTATTTTGGATTTGTTGATGCGGCTCAACCAATTCACAACAGAGAACCCGTCATTTCCCGTCATTAGTAAACACCAGTGTTCACTCAGACTTTCCTTTTTGGCCGCCAAAATAACTTAAAAATACCGACCTTTTTTAACAAAAAAAGTATTTGCATGTGGAAACTAGAGCATTGTGTAGAATAATTCCACGAGGATACATATTTGATTCAATCCGAGCAGAATGAGCTTGTTTTTATGGCTATGTTTTTGGCTGTAATCATGTAAGTAATTCAAGCCCGCGGTATTTAAATACGTAGGCGCCGGATTTAAATATTCCTACACTAGGTTTAAATAGCCACCACTTTGATTTAAGTATTTTGCACAAAGGAATACTCCTTTATGACAGGAAATAATACGATTGTATACCTGGGTTGCTTCAACGAATATCACGAGTTAGGTTGTGGACTGGCAGCGACCAATGCGTGGTTTATAGAGTGAAAGTGCTGGACTGGGTCAGGTGTCACGTGCGATAAATCTAGGAATTTCTAGATGTAATTTGACGGTCCATCTGGGAATTCTCAGATTTGGCCAGGATTGACCCATCTAGGAATTTTCAGATTCGGAATCAACCAATCTAGGCATATATCGATGCTTCTATACGTCATGGCCTTGTCTAAATATCATGTTGGCACGCGTGGCGTCAAGCGCTTCGGAAACCTAACATGTTGAGATCAATATGGATTGTGTATATACACTACGCTAGCCGTCGGGCTATGTATTGCGCACGCGGCTCATACGCTTTATCCCCCACTCTGTTTTCGAGCATATATAACCGCGGTGGGCCGGTACTTTTTTTTTTTTTCCATTCCACTTTTCTCATCTTTTTCACTCACGTTAACACCCACAATGAAGATTACCATTCTCGGCTCGTTAAATTATGATGTGGTTACTACCACTTCGCATATCCCAGGTCCTGGCGAAACTCTCAATGCTCAAGGGTTTGAGACACACCATGGTGGTAAAGGAGCTAATCAAGCGCTGGCTACACGCCGGCTCTCCCCAGATTCCATCAGCGTGCAAATGATTGGACGAGTAGGCGAGGACACGTTCGGTAACGATTTGATCCAGTCCATGTCGAATGAAGGAATTGACATGACCCAGGTGACCAAAGTAGAGGGAAAATCAACGGGTGTGGCGACTATCATTGTTAATCCATCCACTGGTGAGAACCGAATCATGGTGTATGACGGGGCCAATGGCACCTTAACTGAGAACCTAATCACTGCTGATTTGTTCAAGGGAACCGACTATCTGATCATGCAAAACGAGATCCCGCTACCAGTTGTTTACAAGGCGCTCAAGGTGGCCCATGAAAATGGTGTGAAAACGGTGTACAATCCGTCGCCAGTCTCCGCCGATACCCCGCGGGAGGTTTTCGAGTCCGTCGATTACCTCATCGTCAACAGCACTGAAGCGCAAGTACTTGGCAAGGAAGACGTGAATATCAACGATAACGTGGAAATTGCCCAAACACTGATCACCAAAATCGCCGAGTATTTGAACGTTCCAAACATTATCATCACGCTTGGCGGGAACGGGTCAGTCTACAAGACCCCAGAAGCGTCTGGCGCGGTGCCGGCTTGTAAAGTGGAAAAGATTGTGGATACTACCGGCGCCGGCGATACTTTCCTCGGGGCCACTGCTTCCAAGCTAGGTCAAGGCGAGGACATTAAATCAGCGTTGGAGTTTGCCTCAAAGGCCAGTGCTATTGCAGTTACTCGTAATGGCGCTGCGGAAGGCATTCCAAGCCTTCGCGAAATCAATTAATACAATTAAAAAAATAAAATAAAAAGGCGGTGATGAGTTGAACTTGGCTACTTTTTGTATAATTAATTTTCATCTTGCATCGTTTCATCCGCGTTGGAATCAGATACATTCATCCGTCCTCCCATGACATCGTTATTATCGTAATCATCATCATCATCATCATCATCGTCATCATCATCGTCGTCGTCGTCGTCGCCGTTCCTGGTAGTGGAATCATCATCGTTATCGTCAAAAGATAATCTCTTTGCAGGTTTAATATTCAACTGTGTTGGATTGTTAGCCCACAGAGAACCGCCAGTAGACCCACTGCCACCAAGTACCCGGCCTGAACTACGAAACGGATTTTGCGGCACTGAAAGTGGTTCATCGTCAACCTTGCACACGTAATTTTCATTCCGCATTTTGGTCACATACCCGGCAACCTCCTCCGTCCCCAGCGGGGTGGTTGACCGCCGCCGGTAGAATAATAAATAAGCCGCACCAGAAATGGCTTCAATGGGGTCGACTTTTTGCACACGCGAGTCGTCAAAGTAGTACCACTCATTGTCGACAAAGTTTTTGACATACGCAGTGTAATGGCCGCCACCCAGACCGCCATAATGGTTATCCACAGCAAACAAGTCGTAAATGACCTCTTCGTTGTTACTGCCTAGCACGCGTTTAGACATATCAAGTCCTTCAATAGGGAAATTGACAACGTTGCCAATCTTGTCGCTAAACGCTCGAAAGCTCGAGAAACGCTTGAGGTGGATAGTGAAAATATCTGGCACAGTCCACAGTTCAATCTGCTTGGAGGCCTGCCGCATCTCCTGGCACTTGTTGCAGTACCAAACATCTTCCTCGCCCAGAATCTCAGCCTTGCTAAACAGGTCGAGGCAGTCGTTCAGCTCAATCCCCTTCTTATTTTCCTGGTTGGCCTTCTCAATAGCCTCTTCAGCTGCTACATTCGTCATCTGTTCCAATGTCGAGTCGTAGTCCAAGTCGTCCCAATGAACGGATAGACCTTCGCCTGGATTTACTAGTCGGTCGACAGTGTGTAGAGATTGTTGGGACGTTGAATTGACGGTTAGACGTGGCGTGCTTGGTGGAGGCGTATCCAAAAGCGAAAACAGGTTCGTATCTGGGTCTTCATAAAACTCACTTTGCGCTGGTTCAGGCACTTGCTCAGCCTCACCTTCACCCTCTCCCTCTCCAGTAGTCTCGACAATAGACTGGATATCGGCAACTGCAGCATCCTCAATCTCTTCCTCTTCTGATTTCTGCTCCTCCATGACCGCATCATCCACTTCTTCCGACTTCAACGTACGGTAAGATAGGGAGACTGGGCGAGGGGACGTGGAGTGGTAAAGCGAGCTTAGACTTGAGCCCTTGCAGAACCCGTATTGGAACGGCTCGGCATCGGCGGCTTGGGAAATGAGCTTGGCTTGAGCCGCAAGTTTATGCTCTAGCAGTTGACGGTTGCTAGCCTCCTTGCTTGTCACTGAAACCACAAATGGTATTCCCATTGGGTTGGATGCCCCGTTAAATTGTATCACCGGAACCAAAAACGTGTTCTCGTCCAGCTCGTGTTCAAACTCCGTCACCACAATCACGTCGCTGGAAGAAATTTTGATTGAAATAATCTCGGGGTCGGCCAAGTGGGCAAAATGCCGGTTATGAAACACATCGCCAACATGCAAACGAGACGCGTCGGTGGAGAGCTTATCAGCCACGTACATTTTCAAATCCTTAATGGTATCATGCTTATTCATCACCACCTTCAATGATTTGGGAACATCGTTCAGCCCAATAACTGTGAGGTCTTTGATCCAATGTGTGTCGACTGGTAAAGGTAAGGTAAGGTCCATAAACGGATCAAACGTGATGGACACCTTGTCACATTCCGGACAGATCAGGGTGGACTGGTACATGCCAGTAAACAAGTCCAAAATCACCGAATCATTCCGCTTCTTGTGCGTTTCCCAACACTCTCGAGCTAGTTTAGCAACGGCAGCAGCATCACTGATTTTATCATCAGACAGTTCTGGTTTTTCAGTAGCTGGCTTTTTCAAGATTCGGTTCAAATCTTCATGCAACCCGTCGAGCAAAAAGGCTAAAAGCTCTTGTGAGTCCTGTTGCTGGTAACCGGAAAACACGCTGGAATGTCGGCCAATCGTGGATTTAAACTGAGACGGGGCATAGGAACGCTGTTCAGGATCGGCAAACATGCTAATGACGAGCTTTGCAAAGGACTTGGCCACTTCACCATGATACCCAATCGGATTGTCAGTGTTGAGGTCCATTGCATAACTCTTGCTTAGAAAATAGCACGCCAGTTCCTCGGTATGGATCAGGCATTGTAGAGCGGAATTCATGTAGCAAGTGTTGCCCAGATTGTTGAGCCCCACTTTCCCGCCTGTTAGCTTCGTGGCTGGCTCGAACCGCACCACAATGACTTCTACCGGCTGGACCTGCATGTTGATCAGAGTACGGTCAAACGGCAGCTCTTTCACATCATCCATCTGGTCAAACTCCTCTTCATCAATCACTTCCTCCTTTGAGGTCTTATCAGCGAGACGGAAAAGCCGGACTTGGACGCTGGGAGGTAGGTTTATGTTACCATCGATCAATCCCTGCACTGTCTCGTCCATACTTGACGTGATCTTATTGGTCTTGAACGCGGGTTGTTTGAGCCCTACCATATCCAGTACGCGAAGGTAGATTGTTGGCGCGAACTTGGCCACATAAATACCGCTGTCCATACCCACACGTCCGAACACTTTTGGGCTAGGGTTGGAATACCACTGTTCAATCAACTCGCCAGCTTCGAGAGGGAGAGGAATTGGGTGGGTGATTGTTGAGGAATCCCACCCGTGCGCTCGATTCGCCTTGAACATGTCGAGCCACTCTTTATCACACACATAACATTCTTGGTCTAGTGAGAAGTGGTTGTCGCGCATTACGCGTTCAAATATCGCCACTCGGTCTTCTTCTTCTTCTTCTTCTTCTTCTTCTTCATTAGCTGGCGCGCCGTTGCCGCTAGTGCCCTGATTTGGGGTAATGCATTCAAACGACGACGAATCGTCATTCGAGGACGAAAACGTGCGGTTCATACTCACGTCAACGTACGAGTCGTTGTCCACGTTGGAAAACGAGCGCTTATTTCCAGTGGTCTGTTGTTCCGACAGGGTAGGCGCCATTGGCACATCATAATCATGCTCCTGACCCGTTGGCGTTTGGGGTGATTGCGAGTCGGTGGTCAATCGCGATGGTGGGGATGACGGCGACGACTCGTCCATCATTATTATACTAGTTTTTTGCGTTGTTTTATTTTTTTTATTTTTGAATTTCGAAAAGTGAGCAACGAAATTTTTGGGAAGAAATTTTTTTTTTCTTTGCGATGAGGCGTGCACGTGATGAGGCATGTTACCCGGACTATGTCCGCGACGGTATTCACCCCACATTTTGTCCGAGATGAGACCGACAGTAGCCGAAATATATATAAATACCCGTGCTTTCCCCATTCCCCCACGAACACCAAAAATATATATATATATATACAACAAGAAAAAAAGAAGACACACAACAATGATGCGACGGTTTTTATCACGACGATATAGCACCGAGAACGGGCTCAAGTCTGTATGTGTGGCGAATCGGGGCGAGATTGTGCAGCGGGTTGCGTCGACGGCCCGCAAGATGGGCATCAAAACGACTACTGTGTATACCGAACCAGACTCCAAGCTCCAATCCGCGTTGGCTGGTGGTGTCAACTTATCTCTTGGAGCAAACTCGGGTGGGTATATCGATATTGAAAACATTGTCCACACGGCCAAAGAGAATGGATGCGATTCGATCCACCCAGGCTACGGGTTTCTCAGCGAGAATGCGCATTTTGCGAAACGAGTACGTGAAGAAGGCCTCATATTTGTCGGACCCCCTCAACGCGCTATTGAAGCAATGGGCGCAAAGGACAGGTCCAAGGAGATTATGGAAGATGCTGGAGTACCTTGCGTGCCAGGCTACCACGGCTCGAACCAAGACCCCGAGTACCTGGCACAGAAAGCCGAGGAGATCACCTACCCTGTCCTCATTAAGGCTGTTCTTGGTGGTGGTGGTAAGGGTATGCGGATTGTTCACTCCGCGGCAGACTTCCAATCGCAACTTACTAGTGCCAAAAGCGAAGCTCGAACTTCGTTTGGCGATGATAATGTGCTTGTTGAAAAGTATATCGAGACACCGCGGCATATCGAGGTGCAGGTGTTTGCAGATCGGCACGGAAATGTTCTGGCGCTGGGTGAGCGGGATTGCAGTGTCCAGCGTCGGCATCAAAAGGTTTTGGAAGAGTCTCCGGCTCCTGGACTTGACCAGGTAACACGGCTCTCGCTCTGGGAAAAGGCTAGAGATGCGGCCCGAGCGGTGGGGTATGAAGGCGCTGGTACTGTTGAATTTATCTTTGATAACGATACAGGGCAGTTTTACTTTATGGAGATGAACACGCGGTTACAAGTCGAGCACCCAGTTACCGAAGCTGTGACAAACGTGGATTTGGTGGAATGGCAGCTGCTTGTTGCTGCCGGGTTACCACTACCAATACAGCAAAAAGATGTGGCCCTAGAAGGGCACGCGTTTGAAGCGCGTATCTACTGTGAAGATCCATTTAAAGGCTTCTTGCCATCATCTGGACAGATTGCGCATCTACGTGAGCCTGCCGACACGCGTCTAGATTTCACCTTCAAACAAAGCGACACAGTATCCTCTCTATATGATCCTATGATTGGCAAACTAATTGTAAAAGGTAAGAACCGTTCAGAAGCGCTGGGTAAGATGATGACGGCATTGAACGAGCTGGAGATTGTGGGCCCAGTTACCAACGTTGAGTTTATCAAGCGCATCTGCCAGCATGACGATTTTGCTGGCGAGACCCCTGTCGGGCTGGAGACTGGATTCATTCCTAAACACCAAGAGCTGTTTGAGACAAAACCGACGCCGGTAGAGGTGTACGCTCAAGCCGCGATCGCCCAGCTCATGACCGAGTCGTCGTCATCGTCACAAAATGCATTTGGCGCGGTGAATGGATGGGCCTCGCTGACCAGACAAGTCGAATTTGAAAATGTTACAGTCAGCGTCACTCAAACTCCAGGCGGCTCACTAGTTGTGCGTCTCAATGATGAAACTATCGAGGTGCTGGAAGCTACTAATACGCTAGACAACAAGATGTTTATTAAGTTCCCACACTGCCAGTTCAGCAACTCGGTGGTTGTCGAGCCTACTGACGTACACGTCTTCCACGACGGTGTCCACTACACTTTGCCAAAGCCGCAGCCCGAGTGGCTCACCAAAGCACTAGGTGAGACGGACGCCAAAAATAGTGTCAATGCGCCAATGCCGTGTACAATCTCCAAAGTGAGCGTGCAGGTCGGCGATCACGTCCAAAAAGACCAAGAATTGGTTATTATTTTAAGTATGAAGATGGAGACTACTATTCGTGCTCCAGCTGAAGGCGTCGTCAAGCGAATCGCCCACAGCCAGGGCGAGCTCGTTAAGCAAGGGACGCCGCTGGTAGAGTTTGAGTCGGAAGAAGATTAATGATCCATCAATCGCTGTACTCCTTATGTCATCTGGACCTGAAAGGTTATGAAGCATGCATAAAATTTGTAATCACCTGTAACAAGACACATCTAAAGTTTCCCAAGTACCGGCGGTTTGCAATGAATTTAATTGTTATCCCTGGAAGGGCCCGTTCCATGACTGCCCATGACTGCAGGGTACGGAAAAAGTACACCATGTATTATCAGTCGACTATAGATTCATGTCACCGAACCTATTACTCCAGATGAGCCTTTTTCAAACTGCGAGTGCTAATAATTACGGGTGAGTTGGAACCCAATGTCTAGGACCAATCTCCTATAACTCACAGCTCGTGTGGCGGCCAGCTCTCTTCAACACCGCGTCACCCATAATGTTCGTTCTTTAGAGATGATGACACTGTAGAATAATTCGGATGGTCGTAGTCTCCGTAGGCATGTCTTTAGAAACAACAACAAAAACAATGCTGGTCGTGCACCGATTAGAAATTGTCGATTGGGCGGCGCACACGGCTGAGACAGAACAATAGAACTCCATGCAAGCATATGGATAGTTCATTGCGTAAAATATATGCGCCGTATCATATTTATGGCTGACGATCTGGATTCAACACCCGCATGCATATTATGTCAAACCTGTCACGCCCAAACGATCGGATAAGAAGCTCGCGAGATGGGCTAGATTCCAAATATATGTTTCGACACGCCAAAAAGGGGGAGAAAAATTAATAAATAAACAAAAATTAAGGGTCCATTAAATTTTCATGACGAGTCATATTCCAAAAAGAAAAAAAAAAAAAAAAAAAAAAAAAAAAAAAACACGTACGGTACGTGTGGTTGTTGCGGTTAAAGATATACACGGAATTCCCACTTTTATGTGTCCTATATATTACGCCACTTCCTGTTTGCCCCTTTTTTATCTTCCCAACATGCACACAAATGGATAAGCGCTCGTTGCAAGTCCTATCGAATGAGATCCTTACGATAATTGTAGAGTACCTCAATACGAGGAGCATAAAAATGCTCAGCTCGACGTGTATCCGGTTGCGAGAAGTGGCGGAGAGAGAAATGTGGAAGAGTTTGACAGTGGTGTTTCAGCAGCTGCCGTTGACGCGGACAACACGACTACGGGTGGAACGGGCCAAAACGGTGTTCTTTTGCTCGTTTGCCCGCAACCCTGGTAATCGTCGGTTACTGAGGCGAGTCAAGCTGTTACGGCTGAGCGTGCCCACCGATTTGGACGTTGCCAACGCAACCGGTACCAAGTTTGAGAGCGATATGGAATGGTTTGTTAGCAACATTTCCAAAATGTTCCCCCACCTGCAAGAGATGGAGGTGTTTTCAGAGTGTGTTATTCCGTCCCGGAAAATCATTGAGCCCTTGCTACTGCACCCAGTCGCCAAGCGGGTAGAAGTGAACATGCCAGAAGCCGTCACTATAAACATTGGCCCCATCACAAACTGCCAGCATTTTAAGTTCCAATACCCACAATCAGTCAATGCGGATAACGTGTTATCTCAAGAGACGCTTCGAAACGTGGAATCGTTGGAGATGGGGAGCATTAGTTTCCTGGACCGTGCCGCCGTCGATGCGGATTTCATAGCACCTAGCCTTCAGCCCTCGAACATTAAGCATGTGAAGCTGTCTCGAATCCTGTGTGACAGTGCCAACTCAATGGCATGGCTGCCGGCTGGCTTAGAGTCAATCTGGTTTGATGATTGCGAGATTGACTATGCCCATGCTCTTCCAGCTTTAAAACTTGCCAACGTTACAAATCTCGGGTTAACGGGTCAGCAGCTTGAACTGTCGTCCCGATTTAACGTGTTTGGGGCGTTTGAATTTCCAATCTTGAAACAGTTAACCACAGGTGGCAATTTCAGCTATCTATACTCAGAGTTGCCGGAGTTGGATCATGTTGAATTCACCAGCGCATCAATAGACAAGGCTCGGGTGCTTTTGTCGGCTGTATCTACGAAATCGTTTGCAATTCTTTTAGGGCGTATAGGAGAAAAGCCGCTGCAGGATATCAACTTACTAGCAGGCTCTTGTAAGTCACTGGCCTCGCTGACCATCACGATTATCCCACCTTTGAATGTGATGGACCCAAGCATCAACGCATTTGGGCAGGATGTAGGCTCCGGGTATCGCACGGTCATCGCCATTGTTCGCGTATTCTTGCGAAACTGCCCAAACTTGGATCTGCAATTGCGAGATCCCGAGGGCTTGGAGCATTTTGGCCTACGGGAGGGCTGGTTGATGAGGTCGAGCTCCGGGAATTCTAAAGATGAAACGTATAGAGTTGACTTTGACGTATTTAAGGATTTGCATAGAGAGACTGCCAGCCATGGTAGCATAGTTGTGTCGTATTGAGCCTTGGCTATATATATATATATGTATAAATAAATAAATAGAGGCCCTTATATATATATATATATATAAGGGTCTAGAAGCTTAGGATAACCCCTTATTTTATTTTATATATATATATGTATATATATATTTTTTTTTTGTTGTTTCACGCGCCATCGTATTCACACTGACAACAAAAAAGTAAATTGGCCGTCGATCGTTCAAATAATTGTGGGCTTCACCAGTATAGCTTATTCCTCGCACTCTCTCTCTTTCTTCCTTTTTTTTTTTTTTTTTTTTTTTTTTTTTTTTTTTTTTTTTTCTTTTTTTTTTTTTTTTCTCTTTCTAACAATCAACTATATTTATTCACTATGGACAAGGTCGTTGAATGGTGTCCTGAGCGGATGTTGCTTGGGCTTAGGTTGGTGTCCCGGTCTTGGCACAAAGCGGCGTCGGCTCGGCTTTTCGGGAGCATACTGATTGATCTGAACGGGGAACCATCATCACCCCGAACCATAACCCGGCATACACGACTAAACGGGCTGACAGATCTGTTCAAACACGTTCATAATGTCGAGGTTCGGCTGATAGATGACGACTACTTGTACTCGATAATGGTCAGTTTCAACCGTCTATTCCCCAGCGCGACAAAGATCAGACTTTCTGGTTACGTAAACGTGGGGATTGGTAGAGAAGGCAAGTACTGTCAAGCACTAGAAGGCGTGTTACAAGCCCGTGGGGGTGGCCTTCGTCGAGCAAAAGAACTAGATAATATACAGCTGGTGATGGCCTTGAACCCGGCTCTATACTTTACAAACCTGACCAGTCTCAACGTCGATTTGACCCATAACGAGCCATTCTTGCAATATTTAAAATCAGACTGGAGCCAGTTTGAACTTGCTTTGCCGACATTGCAGGAGATGGAAGTTTCTGCTGAGCAGCAGCTATCAAAATACGAGATGGGGTTACTTTTCCCCCGCCACTCCTTGTCAAAAACGAAATACAGCGGTCGGATATGTGAGCCCGGAGACCTGGACATGGTGCTATCCGCTAAACATGTAGAGCTGGACACTGCATGGCTATATCTCACCTCTGCTGACCGAATCACGTCGCTTAAAGTTAAAGGAACTAGTCTACAACAGCTATCGCTAGTCGCCATGCCTTCATTAACACACCTGGAGCTTGAAGTGAACGATTATCGGTCGGTGAATACGCTGCGGCGGTATCCAAACCTTCGATCGCTGCGGGTGTGGCGTATGGATGGTGTGGCGTTAAGTTGGCCGTCGTTTTTTAAGCTTGATCTGTATAAACTCACTATACCTACCGATCTGATCATGCCGTATGTGCGCAAACCATTCACTCCGCCAATACAGGCCCGGTTTGACTCGTTGCGGTTTCATAGCTTGGTGGAAGTCAACCTAGACATGCACTGGCAGTTTGACGAGACAACAAAACGGACAGATTTTATGGAAATGCGGGATGTGATTGACCAGTTTCGACGGTGGTGTCCAAACCTAAAGATGCTACGGGTGGAGAAAGCTTCTACTACTGGTGTAGTACCTGAATATGAGGGGTTGATACCTTGTGTAGATAGACAGTATGCAATCGTGGTATTGTAAAATTAGACGGTGGAAGCTGCTGCCGAAAAAAAAAAAAATTTTTTTTGGGCCGAATTCCGGGGGACGGGACGTGCGGCGGCATCAATGGTGCGTGCGGGGCAGCTATTCGGGTGTGCGTGCGCAAGCCGTGTAGTTTATCAAGCCTCAGCCGGGCTTCACGTGCTAAATAAGCCGGTCAAATAAAACAAGCAGTACTAAACGTTGGATAAACTGAACAGCTAGAATAAACGAGTGCCACAGGTATAATTAAGTGCAATTAGTGTCACTCGCTCATCGGCTCGGAGAATGAGGAGAGATGAGATGTAGACCCACACCACAAATGGAAAATAACGCCTGTTACGTGATGTGTTTTGATAATAAGGTCTAATAAATTACGTCCGAAATGGCCCAACTTTGGAAATAAAATGGGTGAAGCAATGTTGGCGACGATTGTTTTCTCAAGTCGTATGATACGTTAACAATTGCTGAAAAGACGCTCTGGCACTCCTACATTAGGCCTATTCTGTCCTGGAGCTGCCGTGCACACTACATTATAAATTATAAATATCGATTATATTTCGTGACATACCATTGGACGCGGTCTCCTGCTGACACTGTTGGTTATGTATATATATGCCTTACCCATTACCGGCGATTGTAACAATTAAGCGTGTTTTGCCGATCCAATCCCATAGCCCGGTCCGAGCATTCCCAATCAAGATAAGCTTTAGGGAGAATACAGACCGTTCATCAACTATAATTGCTCAATTGAATTGTAACATATACGATTTCGATGAGTACCTGCACCTGGCCAGGTCCGGCCGGATCCTTGTCAATGTTTACAATATTGATATCCCGGGAGCACGCGTTCGTATGTAGCGCGCGGTCCGCATATACACACATTCATGCGAGTCTGTTGCTGGTGCCATGCATGGGCATATGGCCACGTGCGTGTGTAAGCTTAAGGTAATTAACTTAAGTAGTCGTACGTACGTGTACACTCGGTGTGTTAATTTAATAATCGCGATTATCAAACCCCGAGTTTACGGGATCGCCAGTTTGAGGTTTTATTGCTACTCTTTCTACCCTTACTTCCCTAGCTGTTACTGTCGTTGCGTAAGATATTGATGCCTGTGGCATGTTCAGTCTGCAGCGCTTGTGTACATTATTCCAACTCCAATAGGCAAAGACAAGTTTGGACAAGTGCCCTATTAGGGTTTTTTTTTTTTTTTTTTTTTTTTTTTTGAACTTCCCCAAGGCGATTTCTTGGGGTTACATGGGAATGATAGAATCTAAACTGTTGGCAGCTTTTCTCATACGACAAAGGCAGCAGTGATTACTTTCCGAGGTATCAGGTCTGTCCAGCACGATGGAGTATTTGTACTAAATGAGCAAATTTAAGCTTGGTTTCCAAGCGGATCAGGTAATTGGTGGATCAGCGGCGCTGGAGATGAACAACGGTAACCCAAACCACCGACAGACAACGACAACAGGATCCCAGCCGCACGATATATATTGCATTGCGTCTTGGTATTGATAGCTGGGCGGAGAGGTTCGTTAAAGAACACGCGTCCTCGTTGCAACTAAGACCTTATATTAGATAACTCTATATTATCTCTCAGACAAACACTTTCAACTTTTTTCTACTAAAAAGTATTCTCAGTAACAACAAACTACTCATTCTTTATTTTTGTATGCGGCTTGTTGCACAATTATTAATTAGCGTCCCCCTCCCCCTTTTTTTCTTTTTTTTTTCTTTGTGCGTGAGGCGCGCGGTCCTGTCCAATAACGGCGCGGGGATTCAGTCATTATAATATTCTGGGCTGACCCCACTTTCTTTCTCAATCTCGATAAGAGAAGACGTCCTTACTTGATACCTTATATAACAAAAAAAAATCAAAAAAACAATCAAAAAAAACATTGGAGATTTTAAACCTGGTGTATTTAGACGAGCCAGTGTTACGGCTTGAACCCGTGAATATCATGAACAAATGCCACTTGATAAACCTACCGATGGAAATCATCGAACGGATCCTATCAAGGCTTGATCTGGAGAACGTCTTGAGCTTACAATCCACATGTAACGCATACCGGTCCTACTTAGCTCCCATGATATGGTCAAAGCTGCATTTACGGGTTGGATCGCTTGATAAAACCCAGCCAAAGCTTTCGGCATCTCGATACGGTAAAAAGGCCCGTTGTATCAAGATCCGCGAGGCTACACTTGCTGGGTTTAGCCAGCTTGTGCGGTCTGATTACTGCAGTGAAGTGTTGATGCATGTGGAAACTCTGCAGATGGATGTGCAGTTCAACAGCACTAGTACTGCCGCCTCTGATCTTAATAACCTACTAGCGGTGCTGCCAGAAAAGTTACTCAACTTGAAAGGTCTAAAGATTAGGACTGTTATCAGCGGGCAGGTATTACCAAATAACTCGGTTGTTCCGTGGCTCATTAACAAGTTTAAAGTGCCTACCGAGTTGGAATTTACAATCGATGATTCTTGCGGACCGCAGCAACAGATCGATATCGGATCTCCGTACATTACCAAACTGCGCATCATCTTTTGCCGGTCAGAGCTCAACCCAGACGAGATATACCAGTATTGTTCAAGTTTGGGGGATAACGTGTCCCATTTGGAGCTCATCCGGTCGTATTTCAACTTGTTGTCGGGGATTGATACCCGATATGTCCAGCCACTGCTCAACAAACGGTTATATTCGTTGGTAATTGATAGGATCAAGGTGTTGCATCCGGTGCCGTGGATGCCACCCACCATCACGCATCTCACAATGACTGGCGGCGGAGGCAGCATTATCAACTCTCTACCAAACCTGACCAACCTCGTAGTTGCAGCAACTCATGAAAGCACCTTGTTTGATAATACTTTTCCAAAACTACAAAGCTTGTCGTTTATGGCTGTTGATGATGACCCGCTTGTTTCACGCCGCTTAAACGAGTTTCTTCTCAGGCATACTAAACTTGACGCGTTGCACCTTACAAACTTTGCGTTCAACTCGATACCACTAGCTTTATCCATGCGTTCGCTTGTTATTGATGAACCGTTGTTTTCAGTTGATCCTGAGACTGATACATCATCGTCATCGGGCAGCACCGACGGCGACCCTGGAAACAGCTTGCGGCATCTGAGACAACTCGCGGCACGGTTAGGGTTATACAATGTGCATCACTTGTCTATTGACCTTGAACGGCTCAGTCTCCGACAATTCCAGAGCGCTGTCGAGGCGTTGGGTGAAAACGTTGACGAGCTGTTTGTCAAAGTGCTTTTGAAACGGCCGCATCTCCGGTACATTAAAGAGGTGGATAACGAAGGGTGTTGCGAGGTCAACCTGGAGGAGTTTTACAAGATACGCGTTCACAGTGCGGACCGGATCGATCCCGATGGTTAAGCAATTGTTTTGTAGATCATGATCCAGATGCATGTAAGAATATTGTAGCGAGAGATGCCCGCGGGGTTTTGTACAATAATAACTGATAATAACTGATGCGCGCGCATCACAAAGGGAGACCTGAGGAGAAGGACCTTGCATGATTGATTCAAAAAAAAAATCTCGCTCAATTTATTACCACGAACCCCATCGCAAGGGCATCCCCCCCCTCCTCCTTTCTGGGATATAAATATATATAATACAAAATGTTTTTATTTTATTTTATTTTACAGGGAACACAATTCCAATTAACCAGAAAACTATGAAGTTTCAATACGTGGCATCGTTAGCTGCTACTCTGCTATCCGCAACGAGTGAAGCTGGCCAAGTCCTAGACGACAAGGTGCTTGACAAATTTTGGGGACAAACATGGCTCAAGGACAACATTCCATTGATTGACATCCCAGACAAGACGATCGAAGAGATCTATTACTATCGGTGGTCCGTTTTACAACGGCATTTGCATTACACTTATCCAGGCACTGGCTACGTGATTACCGAGTTCCAAAACCCGATCGGGTACGCGTCACTCTACCAGACCATTGTCGCTGCGGCTGGACACCAGTTACAAGAGTGCCGATGGTTGCGAGACCCGCAATATGCTGAAGATTACACCAAATTTTGGTTGCGCGGTGGCGGAAACGCGTTGCAATACACCAATTGGGTCCACCACGCCGCGTTGGAAAACGCCAAGGTTTCAGGTGACGTTGATACTCTAGTCCAACAACTGGACGGGATGGTGAACATGTATAACGAATGGTGGAGCGTATACGACAACGACGCAGGTTTGTTCTATTACTTGACTAGTAACGACGCGCAAGAACTCAGTTTGCCTGGTTACGTGTATGGGTCTGAAAATGATACCTTTGACGGGCCAATGACCTACCGACCTAGCCACAACTCGTACATGGTCGCCAACGCTCGAGCCATTGTCCAGATTGCAAATATTGCTGAAAACGATACTGTTGCAAAAAACTTTACTGATATTGCAGACAAGCTTGAAACAAAGATTTACGAGCATTTGTGGGACCCAGAACAAGAATTTTTCATTGACGTGATCCGTCCAGAGAATCCAAACCTGGACCCAGTTCCAGGCCGTGAACAAGTTGGCACGTACCCATTCCGGTTCGGCATTGGGCTTGAAAAGAACTACACCCAACCAACAGTCGACCAGCTGTTTGATGAGGATGGGTTGTGGAGCCCGTTTGGCACGACCACTTTGGAACAACGAAACCAATTCTACTCTGAGTACAAAGAAGGCGACCCCGTCCTATGCATCTGGAATGGACAAATCTGGCCATTCTCTGAAGCACACACTATCCACTCAATGGCGGAGATTTACCGATCCAAGACTAGCGACTTGACTTCCGAGCAGTACCACGAAAAGTTGCATACCTATGCCATGTCTCAATACAACCGGGACGTGCCGTTTGTTGGCGAGTCGCACTATCCGAACCTCAACATGTGGAGCGTCAATGTTGCCAACCGGTCTGAAAACTACCTGCATTCTCAATACACTGACTTGGTTCTGTCTGGGTTGTTGGGCCTGAAACCAAGCCTCGATGATGTGCTTGAAATCGACCCTATTGTGCCAAGCTCGTGGGATCACTGGGCTATTGAGAACTTGCCATACCACGGCCACGAGCTCAGCATTGTGTACGATAAATACGGCAGCCACTACAATTCTGGCAAGGGGTTGACTATCTTTTCTGATGGGAAAAAGATCCATAGCGGGGATAAGCCGCAAGCCAAGGTCTCCATCAAGCAAAAGAAGCTGGAACGGTCCAACAAGGTCAACATTGCTTCAAACCCATTGCAAGACGGGTACCCAATTGTCAACACATCTGATCAAAACAGCTATGCTTCTCAAATTAACGATGGGTATGTATGGTACGATGCTGTCCCAATCAACCGGTGGCACACCAACGTGACTCATGATGAAGGCTACGCCCGAATCACCTTTGCCCGTGCTAGAAAGTTTAACAGCGTGTCTGTCTCTTTCTACCGAGACGTGGACCGTCCTGGTCGTATCGACTGCCCAACATCTATCGAGATTCTGACCGAAAAGGGTTCAATGAAGAAGATTGAAGACTACAAATGCAAGGCTAACGATTTCGACACCATCGAGTTTGATGACGTTGAAAGCAAGTACGTGGAGATCAAGTTTGATACCAAAAAACACAAACAAGTTGGCATTGTCGAGATTGAAGTGTGGGTTGACCGGCAAACAGGCCCAGATTACTTTGCAGTCGATGGCAGTTTCACTGGCCAGTTTGTGGAAAAGGCCGATAACGATTTCGGAAATGCGGTCAAGCTGTCCAACTCTACCTACTATGTCGAAATGGGCGGTATTTCTCAAGCCAAGAAGACCGAGCTTGTATACGCGTCAGAAACGGACCAAACTGTCGAGCTTTCCGTGAACCAATACACTGCAATGAACGTCACTCTTGACGCGACAAATAAGGAGTACAAAAAGTTTGAGATCCCATTCGCCTTGTCTACTGGTATGAACTACGTCAAGGTGAGCGGCAGCGACACCTCGTCTGCACAGTTATACATTGCTGGCTTGACTACAAAGTAGAGAACACGTATAATACCTTAGATAATAGTCTTGGTCGCGATATCTCGCAGTTCTATTTTACGAATCTTCCCACTAGCCGTCTTTGGAAAGTCTTTAACGAATATGAAATGCTCAGGGGCCATGAACGGGCCAATTTTTTGCTGCACGTGCTGTCTCAGCTCTTCTTGGTCAATGTTTTGTTCACCACTTCCGTGGGGCACAATAAACGCCACAATAGTCTCACCGTATTTATCGCACGGGAGCCCGACGACCGACGCCTGTGACACCTTTTCGTGGCTGAACAATGCGTTTTCAATCTCCAACGGGTGGATGTTCTCGCCGCCTCTGATGATCAAATCCTTGATACGGCCGGTCATTGTCAAGTATCCTTCTGAATCGATAAACCCTTCATCACCGGTCCGCATCCATTTCTTGCCACATAGGTCATACACCATAGCCTCGGAAGTCGCCTTTGTATCATTGTAGTATTCCTTTTGCAGCAAGTATCCAGATACTAGAATCTCGCCACGCGTGCCGATCGGGACGGGGTCCATGCTCGAGCAAGTTGGTTCAACAATCATTGCTTCGGTATGAGGCATGACTTTGCCCACAGTTTGGGTACGCTTTTGCAACGAGTCGTATGGCGAGGTCATGAACGAGACTGGCGATGTCTCAGTCATACCATAACAGATGGTAATTTCATCAAGGTTCATGGTATTAATCAGTCGATTCATCATCTCGATTGGGATGGAAGTTCCGGCAGCGATACCCTTGGACATGTTTTTAAACTGTAATGTTGTACCGGCATCTTTCTGTACTAGTTCGAGCTGCTGCGCGAACATTGTCGGCACGCCATACAACCCGGTGCACGCATACTTTGAGACAGCTTGTAGAGACTTTTCAGGGTCGAATGATTCAGATGGGTATACCAATGCGCAACCGTGGGAGATGGCAGCGAGGTTTGCCAGGACCAGCCCGAAACAGTGGAACATTGGCACTGGCACGCATAGGTGGTCTTGCCCCGTTGGGTGGTTTGCTTTGGTAGCCGTCAACCCCATTCGATCCCCGATAAACCGGCCATTGTTGACAATGTTTGTATGTGTAAGGGCAGTCAATTTAGGCTCGGATGTAGTTCCTGACGTGAACTGCATGTTGATGATTTCGTCAGCCACGGTAGACGATTTGAACTCTGGCGCGTCATCCATGAGTTTGTTGAACGAGCCGCCAATCTCATACACTTTTTGCAGCTTTTCTCGTCCATATGCAATCAGATCTGAGTAGTCAACAGTCTTGTTGTTTCGTTTTGCGAGTTTATCTTGCGAGATTAGTACTTTTGCTCCACAATGGTCAAGAGCCGATCTGAACTGACCAGGTGTGAATGCAGTGTTTAGTGGGACCAGCACCGCACCAAGCTTGCCCAACCCCATCTGAATCACCAGAAATTCGTACCGATTCCCACAGCACACTGCTACCCGGTCGCCTTTTCCTACAACGTTGCTTAGGTTTGAAGCCACGTTGTCAGACAGTTTGTCTAGCTCGTTGTATGTCATTTGCTTGTTTTGGTGCATTGATACTACGGCCGGCTTGGACCCATGATCAGCACATGTCTGCTTCAGTAAGGCCCCTAAGGTTTGACTAGTCAAAGCCGGTTCCGTCGGCCCCTTCACCCGGGATAGCGAGGACAACGACAACGACCCGAATGCACGCCGTGTGGTTCTGAACATTGTTGAAATGTTCATTCTTGTCTATTTTCTTTGTGTTGGAGAGAAAGAAAAAGAAGAAGAAGAAGAAGAAAAAAAGAAGGAGAAGAAATCAAGAGAACCCCACTTTTCAATGGCTCCCGGATTTTTTTATGGTTATAAGCGTATCAAAAAGTGCGGGGGAGAGAGAGAGAGAGAGAGAGAGAGACAGAGCCCTGAATTCTCGTACAGTACTTTTACTCCGGGATCTAACTCAGTGCGCTCGGAGTAACATCGGCAGGGGTGGTGGGGAGGCCGGCCAGGCGCGCGCGGGTAGTGATTTCCCCACTGTGCGGCTAACACACACAACACAGCTTCCCTATACTGTGGGCCAGCCGAACGTTTAAAATTTATAAATACACTTCCACTTTGGACGACAATTTACATGCTGGGGTCGTATAATTAGGTTCCGGGTAGCACTGTTGGTTACTAGACATATGCATGGTATACGTAATTTAAACTTACGTACTCTGGGTCGACCTTTGCCACAGCACTATGACCTAAGGTGCCATCCATCCATCATCCATCATCCATAAATGGAGTATGTTACGGATAACGGGCACTTTGAGAAAGCTAGGGAATCTATAGTACGGGCAACAATCGACGACGAAGAAAAAAAAAAGAAGAATGTTGAGCCAACTCCACACCCGGTCAATGTGCACATGTGACAGCTGGTACGGCTGTTGCATGATTACATACCCACTACTATGTCTTCTGTTCATGGTGCTCTGGTTTGGCTGACGCAAGCTTCTTTCCAAACGCCGGGGATCGATGGGCATATTTACAACGCCCTTCCTGCGTCTCATCCATGGGTTTGAAGCTGAATCTTCAACTGCCTGACTTTGTACACTGGCAAAAGGCCGTGGCATTAAAATTTAAAGCTCGTCATCGATATATACGATGAGAGGCAGTTTTGCCAAGGTCTCGCTCGCTGGGTGATGAACATTAGACGTTAAAACATCTTACTTTGACCCCCCCGTCTCTCGTCTTCCTGATTCAGGGTGCAGCTTGTCAGTTATATAGCCTCAAAACCTGACTTTTGAAAGTCTTCGCCCAAAAACTGGGCATATTGCCTATAGTAAGCACCAGCTAGGAACATACTGAGCTCAGCAGCCTAGCGCCACACATTATGAACTTGGAATGAGAAAAGATGCTCGAAAATTGGCCTTGAGAAGAACAGAACAGATTAGTGGAGTGGAAATATGCGTTAAAGAGTGAAAAGAATGATAATTAAAAAAAAAAAAAAAAAAAGGTAGGGGGATAATAGAGAGCGATTCCTGGGACTGGGAACAATGTAATTAAGCGCGGTAATCCGACGGGATAGTGAGGCCAACTGCTATATATAGAGACGTCCATAACCCCCCGGGCCGGGGTATAAGGCCTTATAATATATATGTACAATGACCAAACCTCTATAGTATGCTATATGTGGGCCGCCGGACACCGACGGTAGTTAAGATATATGGGGTTAAGTAAGAGCATATGTATAAAATTTAAAACTTAAGGCCGATGGGCATGTTAAATTTATATTGACAGTTATAGTTTATTGGTGTATATATGAATGCTATAAGTTTAGTCATAATTAATGTATATACCGCTTAAACACGCAGGCTATACATATAACCGGAGATCATATTCTAGTATACATCCGCGGTCTTTTTTATACATGTATACAATAGGATCCATATATATTTATATATATATATGATACGTTATATACATTTGGTATTTAAAATTATGGAAGCACAGCGGCGCTTGTAACATATATGTGGGATCCACAATATATCGTCACACCCTTACAGCATCTGGCTCGTTAACTAAGGCTTGACTTTTTTTTTTCTCCTTCCCCACGCATTAATGCACCAGTTGGGTTCAGAAATGCGTTTTATCAGCTGCCGCATCACCTTTGGCCTTTTGACGTTTGACGCGGGTCTGTAGTTGGTCGCCTTCCTCAAACACACGCAGCCTCGCACGGCTGGGAGGGAGGGGAGCTAAAAAAAGGAGGCGAACAAAGAGATAAGCTGCCGCGCGCCGCACAGACATTTTCCCCAGCACTACCCACGTACGACGAAAAAATGGTGTTATGTGAGGGCTGCACATGTGGATCGATCGATCAACCTTATACGTATACAATTGATTATCAGATAATCATTATATGCTGTATCTGGTGCCGTTTGGCCGTCGTCATACGTGTACTCTATTCGTATACTATAGAGCACTTGAAACCCGGCACATGTAATATTAATAACATAAAGAGCAAAAGCGGCTAAACCTTAGTGTATACGTACACGCGTGTCCGCCATGGTGCACCCATAACAATATTGATCGATCACAGCTATCCCTCCACTTATAGCCCCCCACCCTTCTCGTATATAATATAATTAAGCGGCACTGACAAGTAATTATAAGCTTTAAAGTCCAGCCTAGCGGGACCACGCAGCCTTATACGTAATTAGCATATGCCCTTTAATTGTTATTTGAGAACGGCTAACGCTATAGCCTATATTTTTCTTGGCCCTACATGTGCGCACTATACAATATATGGAACAATAAACGGGATCGGTATACCGCAACCTTAAATTTTTGATTAATATTGTCTCTCAGAGAATGTATACAAATCAGGTCCGATCCGATCCCGAGCGCGCCCGCGCCCGCGGGCTTATTCGGACCGACCGGATCGGTCGGTCGGTACGTACGTAACAATTGGGAAATTCGGAGGCACGGCGTTAATGAAGCCGCGGCCAATTAATCTCCCGACTCCGAACCGATAACACGCTCGAGGCTGTGTATACGTATACATGCATGCATGCATGCATACAAAGGCAAATTTATTTGAGTGCACTGGCCATGGATCGCGATCGACTCAATATTGCGACATTTGAGACATTTTCCCAAAAAATTCCGGCCGGGCTTCCAACCAATATTGACTTAAGATTATAAGCTTACGTACTATGAATTGTACGAATCAATCCATCCATGACCTAAATTTAAACCTTGTATTCTACCGGATATGCATGCATCTTGTGTGCTTGTTCTAGAATAGAATTGGTCCTTTCTAAAAATGTATGGATAGACTGGGACGTTGAAACTGGCCGACTGCTGATCGGAATTCCCGATATATACATATATATACATGCTAAGGTTATATATATAAGGCCGGGAATACAATCAATGGATGTTCGAACCGAAATGCTGCAGACAATGCATGCCACCACGCACTGCTGCCAACCTTCTCTCATTTTTAAGGAAAAAAAATAAAATAAAACGCGCGCCATATGCGTATACGTACGGTACCACCCGCACGGAACGGCTATTCGAATCCACTTTATTCCCAGGCCTGTCAATAGGCTTTTTGCGGAACCGTATGATATCATTTTGGTCCCCCCCCCTTTATAATATACTCGCGAGCGCTTCAAGCTTGCTTAATAGTGTGTTTTAAATTGCAATTGAACGGGCGAATAGGATGTACTCAGCCAAGATTCTAAGAACCATTTGCATGGTGGAGTTGCCATACGCTGGCCTCGCTGATACTGCTTTTGGTAACCGTTTCATGAAAGTTTGTCTTCTTTGACGTGTTTGCAAATTCGACAATCTCCTTCGTACTTGATCGAGCCCTCACCCTCTTCGACCCACCAATCTGGCTTCATTTCCGAAGCGGCATGCAAGCTTTGCCAAAAAGCTCTTGAGCTCCTTGACTGGGTTTTTTTTTTCGCCTCGAAAGTTGTGCTCGCCCGTCGTCCGCTCGCAATCGGCACGAGTCGGCAAGCCTAGGCGCTGGAACGGCCGTCGTCTTTGGCACCCCGCACACGGGGCTTTTTAGGGTCGAGCCCGAGAAGAGAGGGCCATGATAGCTGCAGATATATGCTTAAATTTGTCGTGTTGGAACCGTTCCAATGTCGGCACCCCGACACCAAATCTATTAGGGAATTCAAGCGCCGTTCAATGCCGACAATTTACCGCGGCCGGGCCCTTTTTTTTTTTTTTTTTTTTTT